>PVJX010031471.1:0-21215 GCA_004027295.1 Dolichotis patagonum
ACATAGTAAAAATCAAACAGAACAGAGTAGAATAGAAACAATAAAATCAAGACAATGAATGCAATAAAGGACTTCAAAACAACCAATAGTAAATCCAAAATTGCTGCCATAGAATATCTTGCTATCTTTGAAACAGCTGCTCCTGCCATTGTTTTTGACATAATCAAACAAAAGAGAATAAAGCCCAACCCAACAAAACAATGAAAATAATACAGGACTTCAAAACAAGACCATGGGGAATCAACAATGGCTACAAACCTCAGGATATTCCCCCCGTAGATGCCATGCTGCATACCACTATCCTCTGACCCTTTGGTAAGACCACTGGCTTTTGATCTGCAATGTCAGTGAAACACGAAAGCACCATAGGCATCCAATTTCATTTCACCTTGATAGCTATCATCACAGCCTGTGTTTCATCAGATAAGTGGGCCACTTACAGGGTTAGCATGGAGGATGATTGGTACTTGTTGTTTGCCAGGCCACACACCAGAAGGGACTGGGATTTAGCTGTTCCCAATCCCAGGATATCATGAAGGTTTCTTGATAAGGCTTCTTGATAATTTACTTCATTCCATGTATATTAATTGTGTTAGATGTAGTGAGTAAAGTTCTCATTAACTAATGTGTGTTTTGCTCCTTCAGATTGGTATGGTTACTGGTACAAGGATACCTACATGGATTTCTCAGGGAAAGGATTTAGGTGAGATTTTGAGCACAGAGATGTGTTGGGGCTGCCTACATCCTGTACATAGAAAATTTCATCCAAACCAAAATCCATTGATGTCATTCTCTAGCTTCTGCAGGGAAATAGAACCCCATGGACAGGACTAGCAGTGATGGAACCCAATGCTCTCTCCATGGAAAA
Source organism: Dolichotis patagonum (assembly GCA_004027295.1). NCBI lineage: Eukaryota > Metazoa > Chordata > Mammalia > Rodentia > Caviidae > Dolichotis > Dolichotis patagonum. The sequence goes on from PVJX010031471.1 coordinate 869, forward strand.
GGGGAAACAGTTCTTAAAACACTGTGGGGTCCCACAGTATAAGGTAAGTGTGGGAGATGAGGGAGAAAGGAGGCAGAGTCAGGATGGAGTCAAATCTGATGTAGACTCTCCTCCCATGGCAAAATAAGCACTTAAAACAACCTCAATAAACAGGCACTCTTTCATTAAGGTGGGCATGGACTCAATGAGGGTGGATAGAACCTGGTATAACTGCTGAAAATCAGTAGGAGCACAGCTTTTTCCCCAGTACTTCCACCTTGCATCATTGGCCCTGTTTGGAGGTCATCAGTAGACTTTTGGTGGGCTGTGGAGCAAGGGAGTTAGTGATGATCACTGTGGCATCAAACCAATCACAAGATTGGGATTTTATTTATCATATATTATCCTAAGGCCTCCTCCCATCTACAGAATTGCAGCTGTGGTTTCTGTCTCTTTTCTTTTTCCTCAGATTGATATGATGATAGAGAAAAGGGAAGTTGCTGACACTGTGGAAGTTCTGCTGAGGTTTATATTGAAGCAGGGAAGGATGCTAGGAATGAAAAATGTCAGCCTTCAGTGGCACAGGCTCATAAACCTCCCAGAGAGTTGCAGAGCAAAAGTAATGTTAGGGCGAATATCAGGCAGCACTATAAATTTGGCCTTGAGATTTTCAACACAGGAGAAGGATGGATGGTAGATTTTGATCTGAATGTGTCTAGGAGCTTCTGCCTCCTCTGTACTTCACCATGAAGCAGATATTTAGGGGTTAGCTCTCTGGTGTGAGTTTGTATACAGGATTTACCTATTGCTCTAACTCTACGTCTATCTGTGTGCAAACTGACATGTGGTTATAAGAGTTTTATGAGAAATGTCACAAGTGATTATTAGTTTAAATGTCATAGCTTTTCAGTGCCTTAATATATGTGTCTGGTTTCTAGCACCAAAAGTTATCTTGCAAAAAGAATGGATTTTCTTATAATACGTGGAAAAAGAAATAGTTGTTGGCATTTACATATGGGCTTTTATAAATATTGTTAGATATAGGTGGTAAGCTTAGAGAGAATGCTGGGGTGAAATTCAGAATCAAATGTATTTTCATGCAAAGATGTAAATCTAATTTTGCTGTGTATAAAGCAGATGGAATTTTCTCAGGTAGGGTCCTATGCTGGGAGCGGACAGATGATGAGAGAGTAACAGGTTCAGTTATCAGCACTAAGAATATGAGATTCTTGTGGGTGTAACCAAACATTCAGTGAGAACTTTTCATCTCTACTTGTGCAAGTGAGCAAATGAAGAACTTTTCTTGTGTCTATATAGTGTTTGTTCTTTATTAAGAGTTGGCAATCCAACCATCAGCCAATCATCAGGGCTGGCAGAAGCCCCAGCACATGGAGCAGAGACTAGGTCTTTATGCTCCTCAGCAGACTCAAGCACCTCCTGAGAACAAGGTCCTGAACAAGCAGCAGAGGAGAACTGTGAAGCCTAGTTCTCTTCCAGCAGAGTGGGAGGGAACAATTGTGCATGGGTGCTTGGGAGTGTACACAACAGAAGGAGAGTCTTGTACCCTTGGGTGTTAGTTTCAATTTGGCCACTGTGTCTGAGCCAATAGTTCTCTCTAAACCAAGGTCCTGTGGCTTGTGCTATCCTTGTCTAGCTGACTGGCCCATTCAGAGATTTTGAGAATCAGTCTCCATCCTTATTTTGTGTTATGTTGGGTCTCATGATTGTTCCATACTCAAACTCTTCTTTACTCTTGTTATTCTTGCACATCAAAGTTCTTCATCCTTGAATCTCTGTAAATTTGGCTCTGGGAAGGACCACAAATTCTTGGACTTCCTGGAAACTCATAGACCATGAGTCTAGCTTATTCTCCCAATTGGATATCCAAGGGCCAAATTCTGTGTTTTTGAAAGATTCTGCAGATTATTACCGACTTACTGAACAGCCCATCTCTTACCCACAGGTAAAATGCAAGAACTCTGGAGCCTTCAGTCACATAGCAAGGATAAGGAGGTGCCCCATGAAGAAGTAGGGTGGGATTCCTCCTTTCCTGTCCTGGGGCTCCAATATGGAGAAGGAGAACATAAATCCAAGGAAGCCTCAGCAGCTTTGGACTCCTGAACCCATTGGTAATACAAATAGAATAAAGAAACAAAATCCCAGGTGAGAATGCTGAAACATCAGAGCATATTTGGTTCCAGGAACCTGAGAAGCCAGTGCCTCCACTTCTACTTTGTACAGGCATCACAAGCACAGTGAGCAAAACTACTTGGAGTAGACAGCAGCCTGACTTCTCAGGGCCCTCAGTGGTTTTGGTGCTGAGAATCACTAATGGGTAAGGGCTGTGGAATGAATGTCTTGGAATGCTGTTCATGGCAGGCCATGGAGCAGTGGAGTCCAAGTTGAAGCATATAATACTGAGAACTTTATATAGAAGGGGGAATGTGCTGGAGGTAGGGGCTGCTTCTGAATCCCAGAAGCACAGAAAAAGACAGGCCAGCTCCTCCCTTAAGGGAGCTTGAGCTCCTCCCTAGGTCCTTTATGAGTGCTATGACCTGGCAGCACCAGTGTTGCTGCTTCCTGTCACCTGCATACAAGAGGTAGAGCCCGTCCTAATAATTAGGACTATCCACCCTACAGGCAGGAGTGGCTGTAGAGAGGAGCTGAGCCACAGACCTTGCCTGGCTATTGTCACAAGACAGTGTCCAGAAGATGCAGGGAATTATGGAAATCCTGTGCTTTCCTGAGGGTGAACAGCTCTGGGCTTTCCTGTTGTGATTTTTTGCCTCGGTTCCATGGTGAACCAGATTTTTGTGCCCCTCCTGTGGCAACTGTCCCACGGGAGTTCTGCTCCTCTTTGATAAATGTTTATTGGAAAATTTTATGATATTTTTGGGTAGTTGGCCAGAAAATGCTAGTGGAACCATTTTTGTGCATTTGTGAAATATTGTATCAAATATGTCCCATCCTATAATGAGACATGCAAACATTCACATTTTCACTAAAACTGCAATTTGCTCTTCAAAAAGTGTTTGTCATTTACACATTCTAGGGAACTATTTTGTTCCCTTTACCTTAATAAAAAATGATGTAATCAGAATTTTCATTGGTGAACAATATGGTAACATCTGATTGATACTCACATTACTACTAAAATGTTGGATTAGTATTTTATTTTTTGTCCCTTGGTCACGACTGAAGTTAGAATCTCTCCTGATGTATACTGATGTCTTATTGTTAGTAATGGGGATTGAACCAGGGTCTTTGCACTGTGCTACAGTCGCAGTCCTATTTAACTTTATATTTCCTTTGGAGATAAGGTTGTGCTAAGTTGCTAATGTGCCCAGGCTGTGATCAAAGTCACCACAGACATGCCTCTGCCTTCCAGAGTGGGGGAATTTTAGGCAGGCACCACAATGACTTTTGTGTGAAATTTAGTTCCATGTGTACTTTCCCATTGTACATAGCTGCCATTTTAAAAAATCCTACTATGGATGAAATCTTGTGAATATTTTCCACTTGTTATATTTGTCTACCATTTTTTGTGTTAACCTATTCTATGTTTGTTATGGTTTACATTTAGACTTGGTTGAATCCATCAGCTCTGCATGCAGTGAAATGAGCTGTTCAGGAGCTGACTAATGTGGGGTTTCCTCTCCCCCAGCAGCCTACTAGGCCAATGCAGGTCCACATCCCCAAGAAGAAGGTGACCCTGGGCCCTGTTCCCAAGGGGGCAGCACCCATCAGGACATCTGATGTCAGGTCAGTTTGTCCTACTCAGTCTTATAAAAGACCTGGAAATGGCATTTGTGGAACAGACAAACAGTGAGGTGAATCACCCTGACATCTCAAATTCTGCTTCAAAGAACTTTTGCCAGGACCCTATTGTGAGTTCAATACCAATTGCCAACAGATGTGTTAGGTGCTCAGGAGATGTCCCACTGCCTTGCAGAAACCTGCCCTGTGTCATGCCTCTGACACCAAACACACATCAAATAATCCCATATGAATTCAAAGCATGATCTACAGTCCATGAAGCAAAAGCAGGCCAGGACTCCAGAATCAGAATCCAGGCATCAACCAAGAAATCTTCCCAGGTACCATCTTGAGTCATTCAAAGAAAGCAATACTCAGATTTTTTACAACTTCCCAGCTGAAGAATCAGTTACTTAACTGGGGGACTGTAGTGTCCCCCACTACCTGAAGGGCCCCAAGCTTACAGTGCAGTGTGCAGCCAAGCTTATGACATACTGATCTAGCCTGAGTCCTCCCCTGCACGCAGGACTGTGTTCCAATGTCTACCTTCCAGCCCAGGTCTGGTTAAACTCAAGGAAACTGGCTCCATCAAATATGACAAGGACTGGCAGAATTACAGGAGCCAAACAATTCCTATCACAACCTAACTGTGAAGTGTACCCCTGCTGACAAGAGTCCTCATGTATTAAATGAAGGCCAAGTTCTCAGTGTTCTCTGTGAGGACCTTCTGGTTTCTTCCTCATTTGGGTACAGTGACTGGATATAAGATCTCCTGACTTGTAGGGGAGACTCAGTGTCAAGCCCCATGTGACTTGGATGTGACCAAGAGACCAAGGAATAAAAGGGATTGTTAACAAGTGTTTCCCATGATTCCCTGCTTCCCAGGTTGTGGTGTTTGTAAATTGTGGAACTGCCATTAAAATTAGAGATAAATGAACAGACACAGCCTATTGAAATTTTGTGAATTGAGTTGTGTTTAAAGTGGGTTTTGTGAGTCAGTCTTATAGAGTTCTTTGAACATTAGAAATAATTATATGTGAAACTGGGTTAACATAAAAAATTACAGTATAATGTAAATAGAAAGTTGTGAAGTTCGTAAGTTCCTGAGAAATGAGTAAAATTTGGATATCCCTGCGAAAGGGCACACCTAGTGGAAAAGATCTGCAATCCCAGTTCTGTGGGACAATGTGGCAGAAGGACCTCAAGTTTGAGCCCATCCTGAGCAACATAGCCCTTAACAAAAGCCTGTATCAAAATAAAAATTAAAGCAGTCTGGAGATGTTTCTCAGTGTGAAGGCCTGGGACTGTATTCCCATTAAGAAAAACCAACCAACCAGCCAGCAAGGGAGCCAAATGAGGTCTATGTTTTGTCAGAAAACTGCAGAGCTCTGCACAACTTGGACAGATTTTTATTAGGAATCTAAAAGTTTTAGTAAGTGGAATTGTTTTAAATTTTATTATCTCATAACCTTGTAGATGTGAGGAAAATTTCTCTAGCATGGGGGATTTTTGATGAGTTCAGTCAAGTACTTATATATCAGGGCCCTGGCCTAGGACCACCGATCTCCTGCTCAGGAGTACAAGGACAGAATCCTGCAGACAGGACATATATGTTTTAGTTACAGAAGACTCTCAGATGATGCCCCTTGTTTTAACATAATCAAAGTCCAAGGAGGACTAAGACATTGAGGCACTGTTTCCCTGGCCTTTGTAAGGTGCACAGCTTGACTAGGGAGTGTGCTGGTGGGATACAGGTAGTGATGGGGGCAAATTACTGATATAGGCAGGGTTCAGATATTCAATGAACAAACATTTTTGGAAAAGTACTCACGAACAGTTCATGATTAACTAGCAATCTGATTATCTGTTAACTGACACCACTCAGCTAAATAGAATATTGGTGCGTCAAAGTTCTCAGCTGTATTAGTTCTCCTGCTTTGAGGAGCCAAGACTTCACAGACTGTTTGTTGGTTTTGTCCCTGGCCTTGGACTGGGTATTAATTTCATCCCCATGCCAGCCAAGGACCTTGCCATAAGTCACTTATGCCTAGGACACTCCATTCAACTTATTTTTTGTTGGTGTATTAATTACTATCATTCACTGCTTGCTCTGCACCATATCTAGTTGGTCCTCAGCACTTAATAAATTTCAGATCCATAACCTGTGCATGATTCCAGAGTCTAGAAAAATTTATGTAAAGAGTCTCATTGAGTATTGAATTCCACAGAGATAATTGTGTCTCCACTTAGTTGTGTGTAGGGATAGCAATAATCCTAAGGTTGGAGTTACTGTGAGGGTTAAATGAATTATATAACATGCCTCAATATTGAGTGGCACATGGCAGATAACTTGTCTTTCATTATTATCATACCACAATACAATGGATAACTAAAGTTTATGTAAAATTGGAATGATGAGAGGATATCATTTTACAACATTATTAAAAGTTAGTATAAAATGATATTTGGTTATTTTCTCCAATTATGCATGAAGTTCTCTCAAATATGATCTTTTCTTTTGGTCTTTTTGTAGACAGGGTCTTGCTATGCAGTTCAGCCTAGCTTAGTACTCAATTGTAGCCAGACAGGCCTCAAACTCCCAGCATTCCTCCTGCCTCATCCTTCCATGTATTGGAATTACAGGTATGTGGCACAACTCCCAGCTAGAATTATCACATTTGTTACAGATAATTTTGGTTTCCAACTAATCCCCCCCTTTTTAAATAAAATTATTAATGGGTCTGATTTTATTAATGGCAATTTGTGATAGAATAATGCACACACTCTTTAAGCACATTAAATAATGAGTTATTTTCTAAGGTTTGAATATCATAAGTATTTCAATGTTTTACTAAGTGTGAATGATATTTTCTGATATACACAAGAGTTGTGATAGAAAAATACCCAGTGTGGGTAGAAACCATTGACAGTGGCTTTTCCTGCATTGTGGACAATGGCACCTGGATGAGTGTCCACTTGTGGTTATCCTCCTGGCTTCTCCCCGTGAGAAATGTTTGCATTTCATGAGTGTCTAGGTCTCTAGTCCAGGGCTTCACATCATCCTTGTAATCCCAGTATCTGCTTGTTGTCATTGTTACAGATTCCAGGCAGTGTCCTGGTGGAAAGAACACTTGATACCATGATGCTTCAGATTATATTTGGATAGAACTTGAGCTTATTCACAGCCTCATTTCTTCCCCTTGCTTCTCATTTGCTCCATGCTACCTTATCACTATTTTTCTCAGTGTCTATTTCAGCATCTACCACTGTAACCCTGTGGGCTCTGACTGCCCCTGTTGGATACTTTGGGGGCTCCCTTTGAATGGTAATTTTTGCCACACTACAGTGAAATATTTTTTGGCTTTTGAATAGGCAAGTTTCTTGTTTCTCTATATGACTTTTGGTTGTTTTATTTCCTTCTTTCTCTTTTCAATTATTTTGTTGGTTTTTTAAAATAAATTGGAAACTGGACTTATAAAAAGCATAAGAAAAATAGAATTCAGGAAATCAACTTATCTCATCCCTCCCCAAATTGTGACTTTGTTTACTTGATTATTGTTTGGATTTTGTAATGTGTGTTTTGTACACTGTAAACTGAGGTGTACAAACTGGTGATCAATTGGAGGTGTAAAGGTAAGGTCTTCTGAGGTCCTTACAGTGTTTTTTTTTATTGAGCTGTTCATGCATAAACATGTTCTTAATTTCACTACATGTGCAAGTACTTTTAAAAATTGCAGATGTTAAATGTCTTCCTGACATGAGTGGTAAAGAAATTAGGAAGAAATAGTAAGAATGAAAGAGAGAGACACTGGCCTTTAAATCCCAGAAAAGATGAGTGGCTTGTAATTGTGCGAGCAGGCTTCTATGTACGTCTCTTAGGCTTTGGTGCAATACTGCTAAGTCTAGATGGTACAGTCAGAATACAGTGTTGTAAGAATTGAACCACAGAGGTCTTGAGCCCACATGATTTTAGAAGTTTTAGGCAGGCTGCTCTGGGAGCACACACAGGTGGCCCTGTGCTATCAAGAGGGGATAGGCAGATGCTACAGTGCTAAGAGTTACAAATGCCAGAAATTGACATTTATTTACTAGTCCAGCTTTGTTTTGAAAATTTCAAGTCTTTAATATGCTCCAGAGTTCCACAGTGCTCATTGTAGACAGGTTCTGACAGTGTTGTTCCTGTCTAGAGGCTGAAAGTATCATCATGCTTTCAACTTCATAATCTTCCCTGATCCTCATCCATTATAGAATTTTAACATCAGGACTGGTCTTGACTGTATGGTTCACTGTCTCTGATAAGATGAAAGAGGAAAGAAGAGACACAATGAGTGGAAGACTTGCCATAAAGCCAAATTAGAAGGGAAGTGACATTAAGCTGGATTAGTCAGTGGACATTGAGAGGCAAAAGTAACTGTATGCAATGTTTTCAAAATCAATTGACATTTATTACTAGCTTTAAAATACAAGCTCAAATCACCACTAGTACTTAACAAGTTGGCTATGAGTGGATTGAGGATGAAAATTTCAGAGTACAGTTTGATGCTTTAAATCAAAAGGAAAGGGATTATATCAGATGTCTTATATAAAATGATTTTAATTAGTCATAAAGGGGGAAAGGTCAAATTATATTTTAGGGAAAATCAGAACATCTCTTGAGTTGCAATTTACACAAGGCTTTTAGAAAACTGACATTGAGAACAGCACATGTATTACTTGTATGTAAAAATGTTTTAAAGATATACTAGAGTAAGTTAGTAATCAGCATTTAAAAAGGAAATATACGGTGCCCTCCTATGAGCCAGTGACAGTCATGGACCAGGTAAACAAGCATGAAGCCACGATGTGTCCTCCTATGAGCCAGAAGTAGCTATGAGTGCCAGGAGGAGAATGAAGAAGCCAAACTATGGCTTCCCATGTGCCAGTGGGAGTTGTGGGCTTGGAAGAAAACCAAGAAGCCATGCTACATCCTCCTGAGTGCCAGTGACAACCATCCAAGCCAGGAGGGTAAGCAAGAAGCTGAGCTTCACCTTCCCATGAGCCATTGGCAGTTGTGGGTTGGTAGGAGAACTAAGAAGCCACGCCATGCACTTCTGTGAGTCACCTTCTGTGTAGTCTGGGAGACAATAAAACTCCCTGCCACCACCTCCATCAGCAACTGGCTGATTCATGGAACACAGTCTGAGATGATAGCAATGAAGTAAAAAAATAACTTACTGTTAGAATTCTTTCATCAACATTTCAGGCCTAAAGCTGATAATCTGACTATGTATTTAGAGAATAACAATATGCAATATAGCAACTATGAGGTTTTTACTTCTGCCTTGTTTTTGAAATCCAGTATTGTTCTTACTGTTTAGTTTTGTTACATTTTTTCAAATTCATTTTATTCAAAGATGCAAAGAAAGAAGAAAAGAAGAGGAAGAAAAAAAAACTACAACAAAATTTCAAAGCACATCAGTCAGGGGCAACAATGGTACATCCAACATGCATTTTCATCCCCAAATCATTCACTAAGAGCACAAGACATCTGTTTTCAGCTGTCTGAACAATATCAGTGTTTTGTTTCAATTTATTGTTGTGTTTCATTATCTTTAAAATAAATTTTTTAAAAGGGGAAATATATGAATATACAATGTTATCATTGTGAATGGTTAAGAAAACATCAACATGTACTGACTAGCTTTTAAAAAGAAGATCTAAAGCAGCTAGGAGTGTGTTTCAGTGATAGAATACTTGCCAACATCAATGAATAAGGCCATGCATTTCATCTCCCTACAACGAAATGTAGCTTTATGGAAATCAATTAACATAGTTGAAATCAGTGAAGAAAATGTAACCAGGGTTATAGCGACAACAGTAGGTTGGTGATTACTGCCCAAAAAAGTCCATTGTTATATGAAAATTGTAAGGATAATTTCAGTGAAATAATATTTGCTAAAGTGAAATAATATTTGACTACAATCACTGGATCATTCTTACACCAGATATAGCCAAGATACAAGCATAAAATACATAAATGAAAAAAAATTGTGTCTTGTATTTTATCAAGTTAATCACCCAGAATACAGGAATATATAAAACATTTACTATATGTTAAAGCATCTTGCCTTTGTTGTAACTAGTATTATGTTTAATTGTAAAATACATTGTTGTTATACAGAATTTAATGGAATTATTCCTTGATAAATGATAAACAAAATTGTATACACACATAAATATCTAATACACAAGTACAGTTGTTTAAACCTGTATCCTCATGTAATATATGAATGTGTAACTATGAATAATTCTGTAGGATGATGGAGAAAATCTCCAATAATGCAAAACTTAAAAATTTACCCATTTCTTATTTAAATAGGTTCTTTTCCATTCCTTATACAGGCAAAGCAAAATGTGGATACTCTAGATTCACACCTCAAGAGCAGAAGAGGGCTGAAAGCTGGGAAAAACCCAGCAACTATTGAAGATATGCTCACCAGGAAAAAGCTGGGATTATACGTAAGAGACAAACAAACTTGAAAGATGCAAGAGAGTGTGTAAAAACAGACATAGGAGCTGACCAGGAGAAGGATGTGTTTGGTTGCTCTGGACTCAGGAGAAGATCCAGGGCTGACATTAGTCCTGTGGATGTGTCTCATCTGCTGCCTGTGCCTGTACAGGATGGAAATCATGGAGCTGCTGGTGCAGAGCATGAGCGCCACACACAAAGCATCAGGGAGGGAGAGCAAGGCTGCATATAATGACTCTGTGGTTTTGTCGTGACGAATACTGGAACAGTACCCATGATATTTTAGGTTCGTGTGATTTTTCTTGTTCCAATTTCCAGTCACGTACTTAAGAAAAATAACATTTACAAGACTGTACAGGACCCAGATAAAGCACAAGATGGAGCCAACATACTTGGAAGCCTTCATTTTAAGCTCTGCCCATTTGGAGTTCCTGGGGCTGATGCTGATGGCCTGGAAGACACTCAGGAAACAGATAGTGCAGATGGACCCTCCCCTTCCCACTCTGTGCAGGTAGAAGAGTAGTTTGCACCCCACGTTACCAAGGGAAACTTGCCAACCAAATGCTTCCATGGTGTGAGGTACTCCTCTACACAGGAGAGTTAACAGGTTGGCAACAATCAGGTGCTTAAGAATCAGGTCTGTGCACTTTAACCTCCACCCAGTGAAGTAAAGGAAGAGATAATGGTGGAGAAGAGAGGAATTTCCCAGAACCCCAATCACAGTCTGTGATAAGAAGATCACTCCTACAACCAATTCAGTGGCTGCCATCCTGCCCATTCCCTGTTGTCTGAGTCGAGGACCCTGCAAGGCAAGATGATGCATGGGCTGCATGTACCAGGTCATTTTTGGAGATTACTATGAAGCAGCTCTGAGAAGAACTTAAAAAAATTAACTAATTGGCTTTCTTGTTTATCTGTGAGTCTGTCTTAGGTCTAGGCCCCTTGCTTGGTGAAAGGAGCTGAGTCATAGTAAGTGAGCCTCTATGAATCATTGGTCCTAGATGAGGCCTGTAGTGGCCTGTGATGCCAAGAGGCACCTCAAAAGGCAGCATAAGGCCACAACTGAGGATGCATTGGCCCCAGCACTAATAAATTAGAGACTACAGCTGCAGGAATCTCACTCTTGCAGTCTCACTTCTACCATAAGTGTCATCATGGACATATGATGGTTCTCCTAAACTGGAATAATTTACTACTTGCAGAAGCCTTTGAAGTGACTCCTAAAGTCCTGCTTATTGGTCACACTTTCCTCAGTTTCCCCATTCTTTGTTTTGGACCTAATAAATATGGGCAGTCTAGAGAAGGTCTTTATCTTAGCTCTCAGAGTCTTGAACTCAGCTAAAGGGATTAATCCTCCTGTTGCCCTAAAATCCTACTGCTTGTCTTATTTATTTAAACCTTCACTGTACCTTCATTTCAGAGGTTTGGGATATAGGTCAGGACCTGATATCACATGAACAAACTGACAGTGCCCACCTGCCACTGGTTCCCATTGAGAACTATGTGCTGAATGTTTTCTTTTGAGAGGACTCTAAGACTAGATTTACACATTTAAGGAGCTCCTTTAATTTATATATTCCTGTTGGGAAGGTGAGAGTCATGATGACTAATTCCTTTTTCACCATCTATGATACAGCTATGCGTAAGATGAGGAACTACAAAGATAAGGAAATCTTAGGAACAGAGACATTAAGTATTTGTCTAAATACATGCCTTCATTAAAGATAGGGATGGCCTTGCTCCTGGCTGAGTGATGACTTGGAGAACTGGCATGCTTTCTTAAAAGCTGTAGCCCTGAGTTCTAAAAGGAATCCAGCATTACATATAGTTTTTTTGTATGTCCCTGCTATCTTCTTTCATAATATTTGATGTTACATTTCCATCTACTTCTGAACTTTTATACTACTCGTCAACATCATTTATGAGTGAGTATTTGGATGCTTAAAAAATATAAGTGCACTGAGGCACATTACTCTGGCAGGAAGCAGATTCCTGATAAGCTTTATGCAATAAGGAAAAAAAAAGACAATGCCAGGATACCTGCTGAATGGTTCAGTTGCCCACGGGTTTGAAACAAGCACAATAATTCCTGTAACAGGAATTGTTCAATAACCATGTCATACACTAAACTTTGGGATGTAGCTGCAATACATCCTAGAAGAATGTAGGATAGTGACAAACTAGTTATTCATTTCATGTCATTTACTTATTTGCTACTGGATCCCTGAGATAACTGAAACTATGAACAATGAAACAAGATCTGTGAATCAGAATATACAGATGCAAAATGGCAATGCAAGACATAAAAACTTACTTATCTAAATGTTAAAGGAGTGTATTTGGGTCTGTTTTGGGGCTGTCAGAGTGCAATGTATACTTTAATGCATTTTGTTGTTTAAGATAGTTTTCTGTTCAAAAGTAGTTTTAATGGACAATGCAGAAATTCCTTCTACATGTACATCTTCCATGAAATTGTGATTCCGGGATAGTTTAATTTTTACAATTAATGAGAAGGTTTTTAAATATGTGAAAATTAGATCTGCCAGCAAATGACAGAAAGCAGCAATGATTATACTGTTTTTCTTATGTAGTACTACCATAAATTTAAGAAAGAAAATACCCACAAAACATTCAACATACTGAAATATTTTAGAAGAGATATGATTACCATTTACATGAATTACATGTTATGTCCATAGAGAAAAATCTTTCTCTTTTTCCAATTGCTTGATTCACTTTCTGTGTAGGATATGATTTGGTCTTGTGAATTGATCACACTCTTTAAAGGTGTGGAGAAATCATAGGCTCAGTGTTGTACTGCTGAAAAGTGTGTTCATGATTTGTTATACTGAACAGCAATTTTTAAATTTTTTCCTTGTAGGTAATGGCATGCATATTTTCTTTTGTTACCTATTTTATATTGTGAAGGACATATTCCAGTTCTTAACAGGAAAAATGATATAGCTATAAGTTATATAGTGAAATAGAATTGTATATGCACAGACTGTATACTAGTATCACAAATTCATAATGCATCTATTACCATACATATTTTGCATTCATCTCTGTGTGTGCATGTGTGTGAGTTTGTGTGTGTATTGAAAAGATGTTTAAAATGCGCCCACTCATAAATGTTGAGGTAAATACTACAGCCACACTGACACAGTCCCTCTTCTAGATATTAGATTGCCCTGTTATTTCTGACTGTACTTGAAAGTCTATAGCAGTTAGAACAATTTCAGTAAGCATGTTAAGTATCAGGCTGCACTGTCACATACACGACACCACAAAATCAATGCTAGTGAAGATCATATTAGACACTATAAGACAACACCACAAAATCAATGCTAGTGAAGATCATATTAGACAGTATCAGGGATTAAAAGAAGTTCTGGAAACCTCATTTCTTTTTGCTCTCTAAGCCCATTACTCAGGAAAGTGTCTACTCCCTGTGTAGCTTTGGCATTTCAATCAGGCTTAATCCAGAATCCCTTATTGCAGAGCTCTTAGCCACACTCTTCATATAAGTTTTCCCTTATTAACTCTGCCTGTCTGATTGCCATGGGAGATACTCACCAGGCTGCCTCATTTTGCCAGGTTGGAGATCACAGTGTGACACTCTCCTCTCTTCATGCCTGAGATTTGTGCTGCAGGGGGCCGCTGGTACCTGATATATGGGTCTGTGATTCTGTGACTTCAGCTTCTCTGAGACCCGTAATTACCACTTCATCTGTAGTGGCAATGAGTGTGCCAACTTGGGGAGTTGAGATCAATTCTGAGAGGTATTTTTCCCAGGTGATGGTTGTCAGCAACATTTACAAGTTTCTTGTTAGAATCTCCTAAGAGAATACTAAACTTTTGGAGAGGCTGTTACTTCTCCCTGACAACAGCAGGGAGACAGATCTCTCATGAAGTGGGGGCAGGAAATGCTGAGTCCTGTATAAGACAGACTTGCAGTGGATCCATCTCATCATATCCCCTGCTTTCCTTAATTGTTTTTTGCCAAATCTAGTTACATCTACTCTTTATCTCACTGCATGGTCTCAACATTCCTGTTATTAGAATGGCAGTGAGGGAGACAAAAATATCTTGGAAGGATTTTAAGAGGCACTGGTAAAAATAAGAACATAATTCTACAAATGTCAGCACTAGTGGACTAAGCTACACAAGTACATCCATTAATTTTAACTTTGTGATCCAGTTGAATGTCAATTAATATTGAAATTCTGTCAGGAAATCTAACAAACTTCCAAATGAAGTAAAATCTTTCTGTAAATGTTTTCTAGGAGTTTACAAACAATAGGTAGAAAATTCTGTACTTTTTTTGAAAAATAAAGATCATTCTTGATAATAAATAATATAACAAATATATGGTAAAAATGAAACAGTAATAATGATAATTATTTTGAGGGACATTAATGGCAATGTGTCTTTAGAACAATAAATATGTTTAATTTGAAAACTCATCACATGTTTCCATGACATGTCATATAAACAAGAAAGAGACAACACAGTAGGTTAAAAAAACTGGGAAAAATAAACTGAAGATATCTTGTAGCCAGAGAGGAAGGTTGGATTTTGAGGTGCTGACACTCTGTGCATGCTAATGTACATATGGAAGAAGATATCTAGACTGAATGTATTTCTGAGCCTGAGTGTATCTACTCTGAGCTCCATTTGGTGGGAAATAAAAATGAAAATGGCTTCAAATTGGAGAAAACTCAACCCAGAGGAAACTGTGGTTTAAAGTAGAACTGGGTGACTTATGGATTGGGAGAGGTACACAAGAATCTTCATGATGCATTGAGGAGCAATTCAACTATCCCAAGCTAGTCTTCCATGGAAGTACTAAGCAGATTTGACTTTGCTTACTTTTCAAAATTAGATGAGATCAGGTATATTCAGAATGGTGTGGCAGTAGAGGCATGTCTGAGGACAAATTTCTGTAACACAAGAATATGGCCAGGCAGGAGAGGATGATGGTGAAAGATTTCGGACTGTGAGAGTTACTGGCAATACCCTATCCTTACCAAAAAGGCCAGATACAGTAGGAAGAGCAGATACCTGATGCTGCAGAAGCTCCAATTGTGACAGCACTGGTGGAAAGGAAGCTCCACTAATGTCCTTCCGCAGTAATTATACTACCAGTACCTGTAAACAGCTGATTAGCTTTGCATCTTCTGACTAAAGAATTACAGTAAGCTGGTAATGATTTAGATCTCCAAACCAATGCCTCCAGAGAAGGATCCAGAACCCCACACATCATGGGAGCTGTTAGAAAGAGGTCTTCCTTTCCTCTGGTGGAGAATGTCAGGTGCCCAGTATCAGCTTCAAAGTTTTTGAAGTACCAGATAAAAATAGTCTTAAAACATATATGGAACTAGAGGAGACTGGAAATCACATATTTTGAGCAAAATAAATGAACTTGTAGATACCATTCTTTTAACTGTAAAAGATACTGCACATAATACTTAAAACAGTGTGATGTTAGCATAAGCAGAAAGATGCACAAGTAGAAGAGAAGACAGTATTGATACAAACCAAAGTATTTGAGTCAACTAATGTTAATGGAAGGTATTGGAGTGGAGACACATTTTGATGCTCCATATACCTTTTACCTGTGTTTTTATTTCTTTCCCTGCACTTGGGAAATTTTCTGCTATTATTTCTGTCAAAAGGGTTTTTTATTTCATTTGTCATATTTTCTGATTTTTCACTAATTCCAATTAATTTTATTCATTTATTTTAAAGAGATAAACACCCAGAAAAAACAAAAACACATAAATAAAAGGCAACAACAACAACCCCTCCCCAAACATTAAGAATAGAATTTCAAAACAGAATGACAGGAATTTAATGATGGTTGTTATATTGTATATTTTTATTGTCAAAAGAGAGACATTCAGATTACAAGACATAGGCAAGCAAAATTGATCACACAGTACAAACACTAAAGGTTCTTTTCCATGAAGTAATATACACAAATTTATATATTTTTTTCTTTTCTCCCTTCTCTCCTCCCAATTTTTCTTTCTCTTTGAGCAGTTTCTTACCCTTTCACAATATCTATTGCGATTTTGGATCTTATATACTCTTTCAATTTGTTACCCTAGGAAGACAATATGGTATTTACATGTGTGAATCTGATTCATTTCACTTACAAGGATGGTCTCAAGTTGCAACCATTAATCTACAAAAGCCTCGAGCTGATCATTCTTTATAGCTGAATAGTACTCCATTGTATAAAAATACCACTTTTTAAAAATCCATTCCTCAGTTGATGGGCTTTTGGGTTGTTTCTAAGATTTTGCTATTACAAATTGGGCTGCTGTAAAAAGGTATGTTCATTTATTGCTGTGGAATTATGTTGTTAATTCTTCTGGGAAAATACCAAGAAGGGGAATAGCTATGTCAAATGGAACCTCTAATCATAGTTTTTTGAGGAATCTCCACATTGATTTCCACAGTCTTTGGACCAGTCTACACTCGACCAACAATGGAGAAGGATTACTTTTCACAATGCCCCCTCCAGTTTTTGTTATTTATTGATTTCTTGATATTCGCCATTCTTTCTGAAACAAAACTGAAATAGAATCTCAGTTTTGTTTTAATTTGTATCTCTCAAATGATCAATGATGTTGAACATTTTTTCATGTATTCATTTCATATTTGTATTTCTTCATCAGAGAATTGCATATTCATGTCAGATGCCTATTTTTGGATTGTGGTCTTTGAATTGGGGAGGTTGATTTTTTTCAATTCTTTATATATTCTAGATATGTCTTGCCTGTAGCACTGTTGGCAGTTTTCCCCCTTTTGCAGAATTCTTTTTAGACTGCTGGTGATTTTTTGATGTGCAGAAACTTTTAATGAGATCCCAGTTTGTAATTTGTTGAATTACATCCCTTGCAGTGTGGTTTTTGTTCATGAACTCTCTGCCTACCCCTATGTTTGTGAGATTTTCTGCCTACTTTATCTTCCTCTAAATTTAGTGTTTCTTTTTTAATATGTACATCCTTAATTCATTTTTACTTTAGTGCATGGTGATGGGCGTGGTTCTAGTTTAAGTATTTGGCATGTGGAAAGCCAGTTTTTCCAGAACCATTTATTAAAAAGGCTATCTTTCTTCCAGTGAATATGTTTAGCCCACTTGTCAACAATAATGTGGCTGAGTAGTAACACTAACGCTAACACTCAGTAGTAACACTAACAATTCTTTTCCATTAACTAATACTATTAGTAGTACAGTTATCTTAGCTGTCATTTATATATATATATTTTTCATATATATATATGAAAAGTATAAATATATATATATATATTTTCCTTTCCTTCTTTTCTCTTGTTTGTAGTTGTGTCTGTATCTTCTATTATGTTACATTGATTTTCAGGTCTTTTTTAAAAAATTTTATTTAAAGTGAAAAAAAACAGAAAAAGGGTAGGATGCCTCCTGCCTTGCTTTTGTTGCACAGGATTACCTTTGCTATTCTAAGTCTCTTCTGTTTCCAGATGAATTTTAGGAATATTTTCCCTATATCTGTGATATGTGCTAATGGTATTTTGATGGGAGTTGCATTATATGAGTAAAAGTTTTTGGAGCATGATAATTTTCATAGTATTGGTTCTTCCTATCCATGAGCAGGGAATATCTTTCCATTTTCTGAGATCCTCTTCAATCTCCTTTTTTAGAGAATGATAACTTTCAATATGTAGATCTTTTACCTCCTTTGTTAGGTTAATTCCTAGGTATTGCACTTTTATGGTAGCTATTTTGAAGTTGTTTTTTTCCTAATTTCTCTCTCAGTGACTTTGTTTTTTGTGTTCAAGAATGCTATTGATTTTTGACTGTTGACTTTTGATTCAGCTGTGCCCTGAATTTTGGTGAAGTTCTTGGGGTCTTCTATGTAGAGTACCATGTCATCTGTAAATAATCATAATTTAACTTCTTTCCTTCCTATCCTTATTCCTTTCATTTTTCTCTCTTATCTAATTGCTATGGATAATATACTCAGAACTATATTGAATAGGAATGGTGATAATGGACATTCTTGTTTTTTTTCTGATTTTAGAGTGAAAAATTTTACTTTTTTCCCATTTGGTTTGTCATAACATGGCTTTTGTCAGATTTTGGTGAAGACCATCTATTCTGATTTTCTATAAAGTTACATCATGAATAAGTGTTAGACTTTAGCAAAAGCTCTTTCTGCATCTATTGAGATGATCACATAATTTTTGTCTTTCACTCTGGTGATATGGTGTGTTATATTTATTGATCTGCATATGTGGAAACTTCCCTGCATTCCTGGGATGAATCCCATTTGATCATGGTGTACAATCTTCTCAACAATTTGTTACCTTCTGTTTGCTAGTATTTTATTGAGGATTTTTGCATCTATGCTCATTAGGGATATTGGCCTGTAATTCTCTTTTTTGGTTAGGCCTTTTCCTGGTTTGAGTATTAGGGTATTATTTGCCTCTAGGAATGAGTTAGGGAGAATTGTTTCCTTTTCAATTTCATTAAAGAATTTGAGTGGTATAAGCATTAAATCTCTAAATTTCTTGTACAATTCAGTCATGAATTTTTAAAGACCTAGGTTTTTCTTGTTGGTAAGTTATTTTTAATTATTTTCAATTTCACTAACTGATATTGGGTTATTCATGTGTTTTACATATTGTCAACTTTGATACCTGATATATTCCTAGGAATCTGTTCATTTCTTCTGAATTCTATCCTATGTGAGTAAAAGTTTCTGACGTAGTTCTGATGATCTTCTGAACTTCCACAGAATCTGTAGTGATTTTACCCTTTTTATCCTTCATTGCATGAATTAGAGATTCTTTTCTGACCTTTTCTTGATAAGGTTCACTAGGGGTTTATCAGTTTTTATTCTTTCAAAGAACCAACTGTTCGATTCAGTAATTTTTTGTATTGTGTTTTAGTCTCCACTGCATTAATTTCTGCTCTGATCTTTATAATTTGCTCCCTTGTACAGACTTTGTGCTTGACTTGCTCTTCTTTACCAGAAGCTAAGAGTGTAGTACTGCATTGTTATTTGTGTTCACTCTGTTTTCCTCATGTGAGGATTCACTGCTACAAAAGTTCCTCTTAGGGTGGCTTTCATTGCATCCCACAAGTTCTGATATTTTCTGCTTGCATTTTCATTTGATTTTAGATATTGATTAATTTCTTCTGTAATTTCACTTGTGACACATTGGTTCTTTGAAGGGTATCATTTAATTTCTAAATGTTTATGGAGTTTTTGTGGTTTCTTTTGCTATCAACTTCCAATTTAATTGTGCTATGGTCAGTTAAAATGCATAGGACAATTTAAATCTCTTAAAATTTAGTTAAGCACATTTTATTGCTAGTATATGGTATATTTTAGAGAAAGACACATGCTCAGTGAGAAGAATGTGTATTCTGATGTTGTTGGATGGAACTCTCTGTAAACCGCTGGTATATCCCTTTGTTTACATATTTGATTCAGTTTTGTTGTCTCTTTTCTGACTTTTTGTCTAGTTGATCTATCTGTGAAAAGCAATGTTAAGGTCTCCCATTACAACTGTGTTATTCCATATTTGATTTTTCATGTCTATTTGTATTTGTCTTACATAATTTTGTGCTCTTGTATTTGGTGCACATGTATGTATGACTGTTATCTCTTCCTCTTGAAGTTATCCCCTAATAAGTATGTAGTGACCTTCTTTATCTCTTTTCATCATTTTTGGGTTGAAGTTCACAGTGTCTGCATTCAGAGTAGCTATGTTGGCTTTTTTCTGGGTTCCTGTAGTATGGAATACTATTTTCCACAATTTGACTTTCAGTTGATGAGTTCCTTTTTGAGTTAGATTTGTTTTTGTAGACAGCATATTGTTGAATCCTGTTTCTTGATCCATTCTACCAATCTATTTTATTTATTTATTTATTTATTTATTTATTTATTTTAAAAAGGGTAAAATTAAGCACAACAAAACAGAACAAAACAGAACACAAGAAAGCAATGTAAGAGACATAAATTTCAAAGCAAGACAATCGGAGATCTTCACTATCTATCATATTGACTCTTGTTTTCTTCCAAACAGTTGTCCATATCTTCACATACA
>PVJX010031472.1:0-21205 GCA_004027295.1 Dolichotis patagonum
TTTTGCTGTACCTAGTAGAAGAACAACTATTGTGAAGACAACGAGATATACAATGTTGCCTGTTACTGTTGTCCTGGTGACCTGCTGTGATGTTCTGTGCCAATTTCACTATACTGTCTCAATTGGCTTTTTTCCATCCTTTTTTTTTCTGTTTGCAGCTTCACTGTGTGTTTACTTTGTTTGCCTTAATTTTGTAACATGAACAGCTATTTCGGGGAGTATGTGGTTTGTCAACTAGTGATTTATGGTTTTTTTTTTTTGAGGTTTTATATTGTTTCTACCCTTTTTTCTGTATTGTTTTTTTTCTCTTTAAATAAAATTTTAAAAAACAGAACATAGAGCAATCCCAAATAAATCATCTAATGATACATCTCAAGGCCCTAGAAAAATAAGAATAATCAAAATTCAAAAATTGTAGAATGAACCAAATTATAAAGATCAGAGCTAGATGTGGTGGTCCATGCCTTTAATCCCAGCACTCAGGAGGCTGAGGCAGGAGGACTGCTGTGAGTTTGAGGTAGCATGGGCTACAAAGGGAATTCTAGGTCAGCCTGAACTGCATAGTAAAACCCTGTCTTGGAGCAGGGGTGGGGAACCAGTCAGAATTGAAACTAATGAAATTAATACTAAAAGAAAGACATAATGGATCAATGAATCAAAGAGTTGGTTCTTTGAAAGAGTAAACAAGATTGACAAACTCTTAGCCCAACTTATCAAAAGAAGAAAAGACATCTATGCAGAAGAAAATGAAATCACAATGAATCACCAAAATGCAGAGGATTAGAAGAAACTTTCAAAAAAATCATATTCAAAAAATTGAAGAACGTAGAAGAGAATTCCTAAATAAACATGAATTATCAAAATAGAATCAAGATAAGAAAATGTTGAGTTGTGGTGGTGGCACATCCTTGTAATCCCAGCACTCGGGAAGCTGAGGCAGGATAACTGCCATGAGTTTGAGGCCAGCCTGGACTACATATTGAGTTCAAGACCAGCCCAAACTATATAGCAAGACTCTGTCTCAAAAACAGAAACAAAAAATCCAGTAATCCACTAACAGGCAATGAAAAGAGCCAATAATAAAAATCCTACCAACTAAGAAAATCCCAGGACACAATGGATTCACCATTGAATTTCACCACAACTTCTTGGAAGAACTAAGACTAATCTTCCCAAACTATGCCACCAAACTCATTTCTTGAATTTAACATTACTCTGATACTGAAATCAGACAAAAAGAAAAAGTACACACCAATTTCCTTAATGAACACAGGAGCAAAAATCCTCAACAAGATGTTTGCAAACAGAATGCAACAGAACATTAAAAAGAACGTATATCATGACCAAGTCAGCTCACATATCCAAGGATGGTACCATATACACGACTCAATAAATGTAGTGAGCACACAAAAACAAGGATTTAAAAAATCACACAATCATCTCAATAGATGCAGATAAAAACCTCTGACAAAATCTAACATCTATTCATGATAAAAAAAAACCTAATGAGGCCAAGTGCAGTGCCATATGCCTATAATCCCAGTAGTTGGGAGGCTGAGGCAAAAGGATTGCTGCAAATTCAAGGCCAGCCTGCAAGACATATGTAACAAATTCACTGTCAATAATATACAAAATGGGGGAAAACTGAAACCATCCTCTTTAAAATCAGAAACAATATAATGTTCATTCTCACCTGTCCTATTCAATA
Source organism: Dolichotis patagonum (assembly GCA_004027295.1). Classification (NCBI taxonomy): domain Eukaryota; kingdom Metazoa; phylum Chordata; class Mammalia; order Rodentia; family Caviidae; genus Dolichotis; species Dolichotis patagonum. The sequence continues at coordinate 1,709 of PVJX010031472.1, forward strand.
CAGTACTTAAAACATTAGCCACAGTAATCACATAAGAGAAATAAAAGGAATAAATCAAACTATATTTGCAGACAATATTATCTTTTATACGGAAAACTCAAAAGGCTCTGCTAGAAGACTCTTAGAATAAACAAATTCAGCAAAATGGCATGATGCAAAAAATTGGGGGGGGGTCCTTTTGAGACAGGGTCTCACCATGCAGTTCAGGCTGGCCTTGAACTCATGGTGATCCTTCTGCCTCAGCCTCCAGAGTGTTGGGATTACAGGCAAGCACCACTACACCTCGCCTCAGAAGATAAAATCTAAACACAAAAATAAATAACATTCCTATACACCAAAAATGAACCAACCGAGAAAGAAATCAGGATATCAACTCTATTACAGTGTCTTCAAAAAAATCTTTTTGAGGTATTTCTCTTCTTTTTCTATTGTTAAGCTTATTGATGCAATTTAGATATGCATATTGATCGCATTCATCATAGGAAATTTGTACCTGTACTTGATACTTTTTTCCCTCATTACCCTCCCCTTCCTTCAACCCCTTTTCCCCTCCTTATTTACATAGCTTTGTTACCATTTTATCTTTCTTTTTACGTTTCCTTTCATTCTGCCTCCCTCCTTCCTAGTTCCCCTTGGCTTTTAAATAATTTCTTCCTACTTCATAATATCTATTATACCCCAGAAAAAGTGGTTATTATCAACAACTCAACAAGTAACAAAAGCTGGTGGGGCTATGAGGAAAAAGGAACACTTCTCTGTTGGTGAGTGCAGACTGCTACAACCACTGTGAGAATCAGTATGGAGGTTCCTTAACAAACTAGGACTAGAGGCTGGGGATTTAGCTCAGTGATATAAGCACTTGCCTGGCAAGTGCGAGGTCATGAGTTTGATCCCCAGGACCACCAAAAACAAAAGTAAAAAACTAGGACTAGAGGTAGCATTTGACCCAGCTATTCCCCTTCTTGGCATCTTCCCAAAAGAATCAAAAGCATCATACCACAGTGATATATACACACCCATGTTTGCACAGGAACAATTTTAATAGCCTAATCTTGGAAGCAACCCAAATGCCTGTCAACTAGTGAATGGACAGATGAAGAAATACGAATGGCAAATAAATACATGAAAAAATGTTCATCATGATTAGTCACTACAGAAATGCAAATTGAAACCACACTGAGATTCCATCTCATTCCAGAAAGATTGGCCAAGATAGAAAACACTACCAACAATAAGTGTTGGAGAGGCTGTGGGGAAAAAGGAACTCTTCTGTACTGTTGGTGAGAGTGTAGACTGGTGCAACCACTGTGGATGTCTGGAGATTCCTCAAAAAGCTGGGTTTGGAAGTCCCATTTGACCCAGCTATTCCACTTCTAGCCATATTCCCAGAAGATCTGAGAACATCATACCACAGTGATATATGCACACCCATGTTTATAGCAGCACAATTTGTAATAGCGAGATCTTTGAAACAACCTAAGTGCCCTTCAACTGAGGAATGGATAAAAAAGTTGTGGTATTTCTATACAATGGAGTACTACTCAGCTATAAAGAATGACCACATTGAGATATTTATAAATAAATGGACACAACTTGAGACCATAATCATAAGCAAAATAAACCAAACTCACATGTGTAAATACTGTATAGTCTCCCTAGTATGAGAGTTGGTAAGAGTATATAAGATTTTATGGTAATCATGAGTCCCCATCTCATAGCTTTGAAGCGTTTCAGTGTTTTCATTCATCAGTTGGAATGGTTTTATCCTGTTTTGTTTGACTTTGTTATACGTGATGCTATGAACAGCTGTTTTGAAGAGAATAAAACATTATGATAGCTATTGCTGATTTAATACTGTCCTTCTTAGAAGTCTTACCAAGCTTCTATTCTTGTATTTCCATTAGTTCTATCACATTGTGTCTTACTGGGATTTGAATATGTGTGAAAGTATAAACGAATTTTTTATTGAAAATGAGATATTATAGTACCCATTGATCATTCTCTGTTATTCGGTTCAGAATGCCCTGTAATTCTTTCACTCTTTGAATTGTTTTATACTTTTTTGTTATGTTTGATATTATTGTATTTGAAACTATGCTCAACTATGGCAGAGAAAGAAATATTGTGATAGCTATTGTTAATGTCTGGTTGTCTTAATGTTTAGTATCGTGTTGCCTATGTTGTCCGGTTCCGATCTGCTCTGTACTGACCCCTTTTGTCTTATTCTCTTTAAAATAAAATGGAAAAAAAAACATACTCATAAGTGAAATAAATCAGACTCAAATGTGTAAACACCGTCTCCTTAGTGTAAGAAACAGAAACAGTAAATAAGATCCAAAAGTTATAAAGATATGGTAAAAAGGAAAGAAACTGCTCAAATTGATTTCTTTCTGGAGTAAGATGGAATCTCAGCGTTGTTTTAATTTGTAGTTTTCTAATGGTCAGAAATGCTAAAATTTTTTCCCATATTTATTGGCCATCTGTACTACTTCTGAGAAGTATTCTATTTATTTCAGTTCCTCATTTTGGGGAGGGACTAGTTCTTTATTTTGGTAAGCTGGTTAATTTTTTGAGTACTTTATACATTCTAGATATTAGTCCTCTGAGTGAGGAGTAGCTGGCAAAACTTTTTTCCCATTCTGTAGACTGTATTCCATTCTATTGGTTGTTTTCTTTGCTCTGCAGAGCCTTTTAACATGATCCCATTTATTGATTTCTGATTTCTGATATTATTTCTCATGCAATTGGGGTTCTTGTCAGTATGTATGGCTTTAAGAGTTTTACCTTGCAGCAGATTGTTTCTTTTTAATATTCGGGTCTTTGACCTATGTTAGCACAGTTTACAATACTAAATTATGGAAATGTGCTGCCTATATGCTCCTGAACAGATAACTGGATTAAGAAAATGTGGTGTATATAGACAATGGAATACTATTCAGCTATAAAGAAGATAAATTTGAGAAATTTTAAGAAAATGGAAAGCTCTTGAGACCATAATGCTAAGTTACATAAATCTAACATAGGATAAATACTGTATGACTTTTTTTACATGAAAAAGCTAAAATATAAATAATTTAAGCAGAAAATAAAAGAGAGGTGGTAAGAAGCAGGGAAGTACACATTTCAGAAACAGGAAGCAGGGGAAAAGGTGGGTTTATGGGGTCACAAGTAAAAGTGAACAATAGCGTATGTACCAGTTTCCCAAGACAAAATTACTATTATCATAAAGATATACCAACAGTAAAAAAAGAAAGACAAAAAATAGATAATTAGAAAGAATAGAACTGGGTGCTGGGGATTTAGCTCAGTGGTACAGTGCCTGCCTGGTAAGTGTGAGTTCCTGAGTTTGATTCCCAGTACTCTCCATCCCGCAAAAAAAGAAAAAAAGAAAGTACACAACTAAATGAAACTACACAAGACAAATACAGGAGTAAAAATTACATAATAAAGCAGTAAGGTGAGAAGAAGTAACCATCAAGTATCAAGTAAATTGAAAAGTGCTCTCAGGACTATCAAAGGACAAGAAAAATTAACTGACAAAAGAAATGCAATTTAATCACTATTTAGATAACAGAAATCAGGAAAGGGAATGAAAATTTATGAAGATGTATCATTTTTGGTAGTCTTTTAACTTTAATCATAGGTAAAAAGGAATGTGTAATTGCACTATAATAGGAAACAACTTTTGAAATATCTTTAATAAAGATAGATTAAAATACCAAACCTTTAACCATATATATTGTAACACATATGGTATCCAGTTCAGAAGACCAATTTTCAAACTGTATTAAAGTACTGAGAAATGAAATACCATTCTAAAGATAATTTTATTGAGTACTTACATTGTAGCTGTGTCACTAGTGTTATGTTCTTATATTCAGGTAGCCAAGAATCATACCAGGATCATTTTAGTAGCATCCTAACAAATATCTTAATATCCATTTTCTTTTCTTCAATCCATTTTCCACATTGATATAAAACATAATTTTTCTAAAATGAAACTCTGACTTCTCGTCCAAAAATTCTTAAATAGTATCACAACTTAAATACAACTTACAAGTAACTCATAAGACTGGATTCTCACCTACCTTTCTCTTACCTTTTCTCACATCTACCCCTATACTACCACTATCTTCTTATGCCTTTTTTTGGTGGGGGGTAAACATGGGGTCGTGCTTGTATCCCAGGCTGGTGTCAAACTTGTGATATGCCTGCTCCAACTTCCCAAATGCTGGGATCACAGTCATTCACAATCATACCTGACATATATTCACTCTGTCATTTTCTTGCTTATGTATTTGGTGCTAGAGATTTAACCCAGGATTTTGTGCATGCTAGGCAAGCACTCCACCACTGAGCTATGCCCAAAGCCCTTTTTACTTTTTTTTTCCGTCTTTTTGAGACAAGATTTCACTATGTAGCTCAGGCTGGCCTTGAACTCACCTTTATAGCCCAGGCTGGTCTCAAATTCGCAACAATCCTCTTGCCTGCCTCTCAAGTGCTAGGATTACAGGCATGTGTCACCACACCTCGCTCCATTTTACTTTTTCACAGAGGCTCTTGTTAAGTTGTTCAGACTGGTTTCAAACTTGTGATCATCCTGTGTTAGGCTCCTAAGTAAGTTACAGGTGTGTACCATCATGCTTACCCTTCCATATATTATTATTTTATTGCACTTACTGAGGTTCTTCAAATATGTTGTGTATGTGTGTGCGCACGTATGTGTTACTGTGGATTAAACCCAGGGCACTGGCACTGAAGTACATCCCTAGCTCTTTAAAAAATATTCTGACACATGGCCTTGCAAAAGTTGGCCAGGTGAGACTCATACTTGGTAAACTCATGTCTCAGCCTTCGTTAGAAGTGGAATTACAGGCATGCTGTCATATGTTCATGTTTCCTTTTCCCTGCTTAGTTTTTCTCACCTAGAACTGTAAATTACCATTTCTATTTTCCAACATGTTTTTAAGTCCTCTTAATATCAAGTCCCCATTCTCAACTCTTCTATGGTGCCTATAGATTTTTATTATAGGATCCAAGTTTTATTTTTTCTTTTCTTTCTTTTTTTGGAGACAGGGTCTAAATATGTTGTCTAGGCTGAGCTTGAACTTGCAATCCTCTTGCCCTACCATCCATAATATGGGATTACAGGTACATACCACCATGCCCAGCTTGGGGTGTAAAACTTATTGAATCTACTTGTTCAGGTAAGCTTATTAAACTTTAGTCTTTTTTTTTCCTTTTAGTACTGGGGATTGAACTCATGATCTCACACCTGCCAGGAAGGTGCCTGTGCCGCTGAGCTAAACCCCAAGCCTCTAAACTTTAGTCCTCCTGAGAGAACATCCCAGTGTTACTTATCAAAGCCTCCTTAGTGACCATCATGACACAAAGAACCCCAAAAAAGGTTTTAATCAATGAATGAATAAATAAATATTATTTAGGTGAAAGGGTTTTTTTTTTCTCTGTACCTGAAAAGCTACAAGCTATCATTATTGAGTTCTACCATCTATTTTCTTTTTAAATTTTATTTTAAAAGGGGGTTAAAATTAAACAAAACAAAACAGAACGGGACATAAGAAAGCATAAATTTCAAAGCTAGACAACCAGAGATCTTCACTATCTGTCATATTGTCTCTTGTTTTCTTTCAAATGGTTGTTCATATCTTTGCATATGGGGAGCTAATATTAAGTAACATAGCCAATATTTTCACAAGATGTGTAGTTCACTGGTTCCCACCTGCTAAGCAGGGGGGAGGGGGGCACAGGGCAGGGGACAGGACAACATGAGATGTCTGATTCTCAGCCCACACACTGCCAGCAAGATCACAGCGGTCCCCCAGAGAGGGGAAGAGTTCCTTGTTCTCATGGCACCCCGAGTCAACCGCACCGTGCAGGTCCTGACACAACAGGGTCTCTCTCCTTTGGGCCGCCGAAAGTCTGCCACACTGTCAGCCACCCCCCAGAGAGGGGAGGAGTTCCTTGTTCTCCTGGCACCCGGAGTCAACTGCACCATGCAGGACCCGATGCACCAAGGTCTCTCTCCTTCGGGCCACCAAAAGTCTGCCACACTCTCAGCCACCCCCCAGAGAGGGAAGGAAATCCTTGCTCTCCAGGCACCCGGAGTCAACCACACCATTCAAGTCCTGAGGCACCAGGGTCTCTCCCCTGCAAGCCCCCCAAAGTCCGCTATGATCACCTGCTATTTCTTTCTGATGAATTGACCATTCCATTTCCAAAGTTCTGAAATGGCCAACAGACCACAGAAAGAATTCTCTTTAGGCTCCTGTTTGAAACCAGCAACTACAAGCAATCTGCTGGCCTTGCTTCAGCGCCACCCATTTATTTTCTTAAAATGATGGATTCCACCCACAAGCATAACTCTCTATTACATGTCCTGGATTTTACTGCCATGCTATTCAAAAGCAGCTCTATTCAAGAACTTATAGTACCCAGGAAGGGAGAAGCCAGTCTGTCCTTCCTGAGTCAGCCGAAGCAATGCTGAGTCAGGGAGGAATACAAACAAGAAGCCAATTTGCTCTTCCTGTAAGCTGTGCAAACCATAAGGGACCCAGAGAGAAGCACGCAGGCTGAGAATCATGAAGCACCTTCACCTGGCAAGCAACCAGCTGGTTTGGAGGACAAGCTGAGTTAATAGCAACTGAGATACAAGAACAACTTAATACTTGTATTGTTTGACTTTGCAGACCTAAAGCTGGTAGTCTGAGCATCTATTAGGAGGATAACAATATGTAATATAGCAAATATAGGGGTTTCCTTTTGTCTTGTTTTTGATATCCAATATTGTTGTTTTGTTTTGTTCTGATTTATTGTTTTGTCTTATTTAATGCTCTGTTTTGATTTGTTTTATTCTGTTTTGCTTTAGTTGATTTTACTATGTCTGATGGTATGGACAACTACTGAGAAGATAACAAGATATATTATGGTAGCCATTGTTAACTTCCTATTATCCTGTTTTGAAGTTCTGTACTACTTTAATTGTTTTGTTTTGATTGGCTTTATTCTGTTTTGTTATGTTTTATTCTCTTTAAAATAAAACAAATATTTTGGAAGAAAGATTTATAGTAAATACCATTTTATATCTAAATGCCCCATATGCCTTTCAGTGCTTTCTATAATTGGCCCCACCCTATTCATCCAACCTTAACTCTTCATCAGACCAATTTCTCCACCATCACTGAAATGCTAATCATCTCTTTTGGGTCAACCTTTTTGTGTGTGTGCTTTAAACAATTTATTTAACTGAAATGGACTTCCATTTATTTAACTGAAGTGACTTCCATTTTATTTGGTACATCTTTTCCCTATGGTGATTTAACAGATCTTCAAGCCACTATTAATATTTCGTAAATATTGGGCCATTTGGTTATATAGCTACACAACATCTCAGCAATATCCTTCAGCAAGAAAAACACTGAAGAGTAAAGACCCAACACAATTAACTAGGTACAAGGCAAATCTGCTCCAAATATTTGTTTCTGAGGTAAAAGCACCACATACCTGTTCAATTAAGAAAACCATCCTTATAACACAGGATATTTTTATTTTTAAGTAGGGCCTAGAACACTTACCTGTCAATTAGGAACTGATGGCAGAGCTCCATTCCCAGCTTATGCCATGAATTCATAGGGAATGGGTTCCAACAACTCAGGCTGCTTCCCAATGGATCTCACAAAGTGTGCTTCTCTGGGTGGGGCAGACTTGGGGCTTTAGTTGAACCACGTACCTTTCTCTTTGGCTTCCTTCTTTTTCTGATCATTTTCCTTGACAAGTTTCAGGAAGCTATCATGACTCTTTGAGTGTTTAATATGCTCAATACACACATTAATCCTCTTGGCAAGTATTTTGCCCTAAACTTGCTTGTTTACAACAATGCCAACAGCATGCTGGGTAACATTGCAGACTCTTCCTATTTTGCCATAGTAACATTTGTGTGGCATTCCTATTTGCACAGTACCCATTCCCTTGATGTCTACAATATCATCCTTTTTGTAGATTCACATGTATGTGGCCAAAGGAACAACCCCATGTTTTCTAAGGCCTAGAGAACACAGATCGGGTTCCCCTCCTCTTCTCTTCTGTGTTTGTCATTTTGGCAAATTACTGGAAGATAGCAGTCCCAGCTGAAAGGCTCTTATGGGTCAAATTATTTGATTTTTTTTCTATCAAAACTATACCTGAATGTGCCATTTTCATTTTCCTATTACAGCAAATATACTCAGTACTAGTCACATCAGCACTTTATCCTTTCATTTTTAAGACATGTTTTTTCACCATTCAATTGAACTATTAGCTCCTTCAGGTAAATCTCAAACAAATACCACTCTTTATAGATCTCTGAGAGTTTTTATTTGTATTTCCCCCAAAATAATACCTAACTGGAAAATAAGTCCTAGCATGATTTTTCAGGTTTGTAACATAAGCTCTATCACAAAAATAAGCCCCAGTTAAGACTGTCAGCCAGATGGACACATTTAGTCTGTCTATTCCAACACCCAACACATGTATTGCATTATGAAATAATAATATCCAATGCCTTTGGAGGAGAGGTAAATACCTATGAAAACAGATGAACTTGAGACTTGCGGTTGAATGACCAATCAGATTACAGGCACAATGCACAAATAATGTGTGCACTTGATCCTGAATGAAAGTAGTGTCTAATACCAACCTTCATAATTCAGTATGTCATGTGTTGTAACAGGCATACCTAATGCACTTGTATGAAATAAAGAAATGTTTTCTGAATTTTTGTGTCGGCAATTTTTTTGTCATTTTTGTGTGGAACATCTTAACTATCATTATTTCTGTTGCCACATCTATCTTCAATTAACACTTGATTTAATGGAAACTTTGCGAAGCCTAGACTGCCGAGGTTGTAACTTGGGTCAAAATTTTATGGGATAAAAATCACTGACAGTTGTGTTGCCAATGTACTGCAAGCAGGCTACATGGACAAGAAGTGCTCATCTAAGGAGAGCTCTATTGGTGTACATGAGAGATAAAGGTCATTGGTTCTACTGGAAATACAGGAAAGTCACAAGAAATTCAGACTAGAATTTGGGCTTGGTGATTAGGACAATATTCCAGAATAAGATGACATGATTTTTATTTGAATAGATTTTTGTATATCAATAAATGTAGATTGTTGTGCATGAAAAATTAAAGCATCCCCTGAAAACAAGCCCTATTGCATCTTTTGAAGCAAAAATTAATATAAGATCCAGTCTTATTTTGGGGGAAATATGGTAGTTATTGTGGTAAGCTAGAGAAACATCGTGACACACCATAGTTTCTAAAAATCATTTTTGAAAAGCAATTACACCTCTTCTGTAAATTAAATCTTATGCTGGAGCTCAGTACATAAAGTAGGTAAATGCAGAAGAGCTCTAAAATAGGATGAGAAGTTGAGCTGCTGTCTGACTGACCTTTGACCTTCCTTCACTCACTTAGCCACACATCAGCACCTCCTGTGGCATTTCTGTAGATTTATTTCCTAGGGTGCATGAACATGCTTTGAGAACTACTGAGTGCATCTGCTAGCTTGAATACTTTTTGAGCAGGGACTCATTTGGTAATGTCAAACTATCTGAGCCTCGGTTTCCTGAGATCATTAATATCTATGAAAAAGGCCTCTGTAGAACTTAGAGCTTTCTATAATTTAAACCTCACAATTTATAAGCTACTGCACAATCTTAACAGTTTTATTAAACAGTATTATTGACTGTGAAACCATTTTATATTTTAAAATTCATATGTATTTAACATAAAGCAACCTTAATGTCATTCATTTTCAGAATCCCAGGTTCTCTACTGTGCTTCTTATACCGGGAAGTTATTTTTTCCCCTCAGTTCTGGGAATTAAACCCAGGCCATGAGAATGCTAATCAAGGGCTCTACCACTGTGCTAAATCTCCAATCCCTTAAAAATAACTTTCTAATCTTCCTTTGGAGGATAACAAAGTATAATGATTAGGAATACATACATTCAAATAGGGTAGACCTGATTGAAAGGCCAGCATAAAAACAAATTAGATGTGTAAGCTTGGGTAAGTTAAATAATCACTCTTGCCTTAATTTCCTAATCCTAAAAATGAAAATGGCACTATTTGTTTTTCAGCTGCTGCTGGGTTGAGGGAAATAATCTGAACAAACTGTTTAGTACACAATATGAAACCCTTAAAAAGTCAGTAAAAATAATTACTACTTTCCTTTTCCTTTTTGTTTTCTGACAAAGGGTTTAAATACAATAAAACAGTCAGGAAAGCCTGTAAGTAAACAAGTATGATTACTTTGATGACTCAGCTGTAATTACAGAAGATGTGGTTTCTGTCAGACATCCTATCATAATTAGACAATATTTCATTCCTATTGGATTTTAAAAAATCTTTAAAGCAAAGCACAGATAAGCCAGGTTTGGTGATGCATGCTTATAATACCAGCACTCTGTGAGACTAAGGCAGAAAGATCTCAAGATCAAGACTAGCCTGAGTGACTCAGCAAGACCGTCAAAATATAAAAAAATAATAGATGAACTGGGGATATAGTTTAATGTGAAGAGCCCTGAGTTCAATCACTAATACAACCAAACCAAAACAAAACAAAATGCACTGTTCTTTTGTGTAAGTTTATCCCCATAGCATACCTCTCAAAGTTATAAAATACTTATCCTATTAAATAGATTTCCTATAACAAGATATTTATTGCATAGTGAATAAATTCAAAGCCATTTCCCCTTTTCAAATTGGAATTCTTGTTTCATCTCAAAATACCAGCAATCATGACCTTTTTCTAATAAAAGCTCAAATTTAAGTCAGGTATAATTTTGGAAAAAATGTTAATTAGATACAATTATAAGTAAAATCACTCTCAAACTGAAAAGGGAACCATTTTTTACAACAAATCTTCTTTTTTTTGGTCTTTTTGAGACAGGATCTCACTATGCAGTTCAGACTGGCCTTGAACTCACTTTGTAGCCCAGGATGGTCTCAAATTTGTAACAATCTTCCTGCCTCAGCCTTCCAAGTACTGAAACTACAGGTATGTGCCACCACACCTGGCACAACAAATCTTTAAAACAGCATTTCTTGTTATATAAAATGAAATAATTGATAAGTTATTGCGGATAGAAAAGTTAACAAAACAAGCAAGTAAACACAATCTAGTCTTTAAAAAAACACTGTATATACCAATATGGAAACATGCTCAAGACATATCTAGGACAACTCTGAGCCCACGCATTTTGGGCCCTGGCTCTCTTTGTTGGCCAGTGCTGATTCTGGTTTTAATTTTGTTTCCCCTCAGCAAAGGGCAGCAATGGTGACTATGGAACTAATCACCAACCTGATCGTGAATGAAATTAATGCCCAAGGAAAGTAAGTAAGCCTAGAGGGCTGGCAGCTTCAGGAAGGAAAATAACAACTGGACCAGCAGAGCTAGCCCAAAGAAAGGTCCATAGTTATTGTAAAATGGTATGGGGTTTTATTTTGAAAATGACTTCTTCCACATCGCAGGGTAGAATAGGAGAAAAAAAATTCAGTGTAGCACCTATCATATATGAGGTTTAATCAGGAGCCACAGTTGGAAGGGGTTAATTTTTTAAGGCTCAGCCACAAGACAACTATAGAACAGTTTCACTTCAGGGTTTCCACTGTTAGCCTTCCACACTGTGACTGGGTACCAGAGAGCCACAAAAACACAGTTATGGAGAGGACAAAAGCTACACATAGACCCCCTGAGAAGTTAAAGCTTGGGCTACAAAGGACATGGGTCCTATGCTCCATTGTAAGAGGACAGGCATAGCGAGTATGACTGGACCTGAAAGTACTGGCACTAAGTCCACTGTCTCATTGAACCCCTATCTGACTGCATAATACAGGCACAGAGATCAGTGGTCTGACTGCTTTGGCTAAGTACCAACATGAACAAAGATCCTGGCTTGGATGAGTCCACAGTCTAAGGTGTAAGGACAGAGGGTTCTTTGGAGGAGGGGGTAGCACCTCACAAACTGACAGGTTTTAAAGTTACACAGAAAACAAATGTAACTTACTAGATTCCAGGACTACAGATACTGGAATAAAACCTCATTCAAAATTAGAGTGAAATTTTATTTTCTGACTTATTTTTTAAAATCTTGCATTGGTTTTTCAAGATTTCTGTTTTTTTCCTCCTTTTTCCTCATTGTTTTTATCACGTTTTTCCTGTTTTTTTTTGTTCTTTCCTATTACTTTTAGTTAGCAAGTTAAGGGCCGGGGATTTAGCTCAGTGGTGTGTAAGTGTCTGCCTGATGGATGCAAGGTCATGAGTTCAATCCCCAGTACCAAAACAAAAAACAAAACAAAATAAAAAAAATCAAAAACAGAGAGTTAACTCTATGCTATTACTATTGAATGACTTTCTATTTTTAATGGAGGTAGTGATAGATATTTACTATATGTCAACATTTGGTTTGTCTTGTTATTTTTGCTATAATTTTAGCTCTTTTCTATGCTTAAGGGTAGTACATTAGTAGTTTTCATGGTATGTCAATATGTACTTTGTCTTTGATGCTATTACTGTTGCTGATTTTATTGCTACAACCAGGGTGACATAGTTGTTGCTATTAATTGGATTCTCTATAGGTCAATGTCTAGAATAATTTTGTGACACCAAAAATACTATGATCCATTCCCAGATAACTGAGTGCTGAGCCTATTACACTGAACCCTCCCTTTCCAACGGAGATGAGCTGGATCTTGGGATAGAAGTAAACATCTGAATTTAGCCACATCTGGAGTGATCACTGAAAAGCAGGTATTAACTAAAGAGGTCTTCATATTAGCAATAAAGTTGTTCCATCATAAACAACCACAAAACCCCAGTAGAAAAAAGAAGACAAAGCAACAGAATGCTTCCAAAAACTCCCAACTTCCCCAAAGCTCATCCATGAAGCATCAAGAAGGAAGAAATCAAAAGCTACACAGCTAAATTATTCAAATGAAAGTTAATAAACAGATCAATAAGGTGCTCAGCAAGCTCAAAGAAAATATAACTAAACTGAAAATGGACTCAATGAACTAAAGGACAAGCAAGTTTACAGAAAACACTAATAAAAAGGTACCTAAACTAAAAACATGAGCAATTAGTATAGTAAAGAACTAGAGTCCACAAAATGGGACGAAACAGAAATCCATGAGACTAAAAAATTTTATTGAAAGTATGGACAGCATAAGTGATCAATGTGAGGACAGAGCATCAGAACTAAAATACAGAGCTTGTGTCTGTGACCAATTAGACATACATGGAAAATAGAACCAAAAGCTGAAAATGACAGAAAAAGAAGCACAATCTAAAAATGAACTGAAATCAGGAAAAGTCCAGAAGACAACAAAAATGGAACAGATTAGAAGATGCAGAAACAACTCCAAACACACTCAGCCACCTTATCTTTGACAAAGGGGCGAAATATATTCACTGGAAGAAAGACAGACTCTTTAGTAAATTATGCTGGGAAAACTAGCTTTCCATATGCCAAAGACAAAAAATAGACCCAAATCTCTCACCATGCACTAAACTAAAATAAATTGAAATGGATCAAAAATCTAAATATTAAAACAGAAACACTAAATCTACTGGAAGAGAGAATAGGTAGAACTCTTAAAAGACATAGGTGTAAGCAATGAACTCATGAACAAAATCCTGATCTCATCGGAAATAATACAAAGAATCAATAACTGTATCACATCCTATTAAACAGTTTTTGCACAGCAAAAGAATCCAACAGAGTGAAAAACAACCCATAGAGTGAAAAAAACTTTTAGCCCATTGTCCCTCAAAGGACCAATATCTAGAACTTATAAAGAACTTAAAAATAAAATCAGACTTCCTCAATTTGAAGACCCCATTTAAAAATGGGCATGTGAGAACGAATACACACATCTTAGCAGAAAAAGTACAAACAGCAAATAAATATATGGAAAATGTTTGGCATCACTGGTAATTTGAGAAATTCAAATTAAAACAATGCTGAGATTCCATCTCACTCCAGAAAGAATGGCTATTATCAAGAAATTAACTAATAGCAAATGCTGGAGGGATGTGCAGAAAAAGGAACACATCTCTGCAGCTGTTTGGAGTGCAATGTGGTGTGACCACAGTGGAAATCTTTGTGAAGATTCCTCAAAAAACTAAAACTAGAGATTCCATTTGACTCAGATATTCCCCTTCGGGGTACATTCCTGAAAAAAATTTTTAAAAGCATACCACAGAGATTTATTTGCACCCATATTTATTTATAGCAGTACAATTTGTAATAGTTAAATCTTGGAAATAACCCAAATGTCCATCAACCAATGAATGTATAAAGATGTGATTCTCTTATACAGTGAAATACTACTCTGCCATAAAGGAGAATCTTGAGAAATTTCTAGATAAATTGATGCACCTTGAGACCAAACCTCCATGTGAAATGAATAGGACACATGTGTAAACATCACATTGTTTCTCTGGTCTGAGAAACTGAAAGTGTAAATAATGAGCAAAATTTGTAATAGATATTGGGAAACAGGAAGAAAATGTTCAAAAGGGAAAGGGAACAAGGGAGTAAGAAGGAAAAAAGAAAAAAGGAAACCACAGAGAAAAAGCACTTGTAAATGAAGAGAAGAGTAGTTGAAAGGAGGGAAGAGGACTGGGGAAAAAAAAGAAGAATGAAGACATAATATGCACAAGTACAAATTTCCTATGAATGTATGATCATTATGTATATCTAAAATATACTGATAAATTTTGTTTAAAAACCACAAAAACAGAGCAATTAGACAAAAGCTGACAAAGAAATATTGTAGAACTACAACGCTGAACAAATGCACTTAATGGATATGTTCAGAGTATTCTACTCAACAATAACAGAATACACATTCTGCTCAACAGCACAAGGAACTTTCTCTAAAGTAGATCACATACTGGCCCATAAAACGTGCTTAAATTACAGAGAAAATAAATTATCCCATGCATAATGGTCCCATTCAGATCACACTGCAATGAAAACAGAAATCTATGAGACAAAAAACCCACACAGACTATGAAAATTAAACAATATACTCTCGAATAATCAATGGGTCAAAGAAGCAATCAATGAAGAAATTAGACAGCTCCTAGAATCAAACAATAATGTCAGTACAACATACCACAAAGTAGGGGACACAATGAATGTAGTCCTAGAAGAAAACTGCTGACTATGAATGTCCACATCAGGAAAACAGCAAGTCAAAATGAATAATCTAAGAATGCACATCAAGGTGCCAGAAAAACAAGAATAATCCCAACCCAAAGCTAGTATATATAAGGAAGCAGTTTATAAAGATCAGAGTAAAAATCAATAAAGTTGACACACAAAAAAATACAAAGTATCAATGAATCAAGCTGATTTTTGAAGCAGTGAACAGTGCTTGCTTTGGCAGCAAATATACTAAAATTCAAGCAGCAAATACAGTGTTATCCAATATAATGGGGGGGGGAAGACCCAAATCAATTCAATTAGAAGTAAAAAAGCCAAAGCCATAATGGATGCCACCAAAATCCAGAAAATTGTTAATAAAAATACTCTGAAATCCTGTTTTCAATAAAAGGGCGAATCCAGAGAAAACGGACAAATGCCCATATACATATGAATCACCAAAAATGAACCAAGAAGGAAAAAAATACCTGAATAATCCCATAACAGGCAATGAAATAGAAGCAGTAATAAAAAAAACATAGCAACTAAGGAAAGTTTAGGATTTTATTGATTTACCACTGAAACCTATAAGAACTTCAGGGATAATCTAATGTCAGTACTCCTCAAACTCTAATTAAATTGTAAGAGAAGGAGTACTCCCAATGTCATTACTGGAAGGTAGCATTACCCTGACTCCAAAACCAGACAAGGAAACAACTAAAAAGGAGAACTACAGACCAATCTCTTTAATGAACATAGACACAAAATTGCTCAAAAGACAGTGAAATATAAAATGTAACAAATCATCAAAAAGATCATACATTACAAAAAAGTTGGCTTCATCCTGGGGATGCAGGGATGGTTCAAGATATGAAAATCAATAAATATCACAAATAGGATAAGAATCACATGATCACCTCAATACATGCAGAAAAGGCCTATGGCAAAATACAATATCCACTCAAGTTGTTTTTTAAAAACCAGAAAAAGGTAAGTATAAAAAGACTTTACTTCAATCTGATAAAAGCCATTTTGACAAAGCTACTTCCAGCATCATATTAAATGGGAAAAAATGGAAACTTTTCTCTTTAAAATCAGGAACAACACAAGGATGTCTACTGTCATTGTTCCTCAATATAGTACAAAAAATATTAACCAGAGCAAGCAGGCAAGAGAAATAAAAAAGGGATATGGATAGGAAACGAAGAAACCAAATCATCATTATTTGCAGAAGACATGATCTTCTACCATCATTAACCACATGAAGAAAAACTACACACTCATCAATTAATAAAGTGAAAAGACTTCGACAATGAAAACCACAAAACTCTGAAAAAAAAAGGATCAAAGAGAAAACAGAAAAATGCAAAGAAATCCCCTGTTCCTGAATAGGCAATATTGTCCACAAAAACAAATAGGAGGATCAATGGAGCAGATTACAGGATGCAAAAATCTCACACACATTCAGCCATCTGATCTTTGACACAGGGGTCAAAAACATACCCTAGAGGAAAAATAGCCACTTTAGCAAATGGAGCTGGGAAAATTAGCGCTCGCTCTCTCTGTCTCTCTCTCCCTCCTTCCCTCCCTCTCTCTCTCTCTCTCTCTCTCTCTATATATATATATATATCCATAGGATTAATCTAGAAACATCTCACTATGCCTAAACTACATTTAAAATGAATCAAAGACCTAAATATTAAAAGAAAGGAACTTAATCTGCTGGAAGATAAAAGAGGCAAAACTCTTTAAGACACAGACATAGGGCAAGGTCTTTCTGAACACAACCACTACTGCACAAGAAATAACACAAAGATTCAACAAATGGGATTATAACAAATTTAAAAAGCTCCTGTACAGCAAAAGAAAAAATCAATAGGATAAAGAGACAATGTATAAGTGATAAAAAAAATTTGCCAGCTAGTCTTCAGACTAAAAACACAAGAAAAAAAATGCTCTCCAAATTAAAGATCTAATTTTAAAATGGCCAACTAAAATGAATAGATATTTCTCAGAAGAAATATAAATGGCTAATAACTTCATGAAAAAATAACATCTCTGACCATTAGAGAACTGCAAATTAAAATAACACTGAGATTCTGTCTTACTCCATAAACAACGGCTATCATCAAGCAACCTAACAATAATAATACATGCTGGCAAGGCAGTGGGGGACAAGGAACCTTTTCAAATTAGTGATGGAAACATAAACTAGTATCATCACTGTGGGAAGCAGATGGAGATTCCTCAAAAAATTAAATCTAGAAATTCCATTCCACCCAGCTATTCTCTTTCTAGGTATCTTTCTGAAAATGATTCATGCATATCCATGTTTATAGCAGCACAATTCATAACAGCTAAATCTTAGAAATGGCCTATATGCTGATCAACAGATGAATGGATATATGAAACACAGTATTTACACACAATGCAGTACTACTCTGCTACAAGGAATGATAAATGTGGGGAATTTTTAGGAAAATAGATGTACCATAAGATCATAAAGTAAAATAAATCAGACAAGCTTGAATGTCATGTAGTTTCTCTGAGAAACCCAAAATACAAATAAAGAGCAAAATAAAAGACAGATAATAGAAAATAAGCAGTAGACCTTAGATAAACAGCAAGGAGACCAAGAAATAGAAGGAGGAGGGAGGGGTAAAAGGTAAATGGTGTATAAAAAGAATTATGTGTCATACACATACATGAACTCCTCATGAAGAATGCAATCATTATGTACTACACACATGTACTAATAAAAGAATTGAAAAAAACAGCCCTAGTTGAATAGACATGGTAAAATCTTTTAAGATAAAAGCATTCACCCTTTAATGAGTAAGCGTGATATCCACTATTGGTATCTTGTAGATGTCTTTTATGAATATGAAGAAGTTTCTATTTCTCTTTTACTGAAATATTTTTATGAGAAGTAGGTGATGGATTTTTTTCAAGTACTGTACATCCATAGCATCTGTTTAAATGATCATGCTTTTCTCTTTTAAGGTCAGTAATATGTTGAATTAGACTAATTATTTTTGGTCTTACAATCCTAGAATTAACCCTATTTGTATTGTCTGTTCTACAACTCCTGTATTTAGTTTGATAATTTTTATTTGTATCTTTGCATATGTATTTATGCAAACTACTGGTATATAACTTTCAATGTATGTCTTCCTCCTTTTGTAAAAAAGAAACGTAGGAACACTGGCTTCATGGAATGAAATGGGAAATGTGTTCTTCTCTTCAGTTTTTTAGAACAGTTGATGAATTGCTGGTATTCCTTAAGTACTTGACAGAATTCCCCAGTGAAGACATCTAGACCAGAATGATTGTCTCATATATTGGCTTTTTATGGTTACTGTAACAAATTACCCCAAACTTGGTACTTTAAAACAACAGAAATTTATTGTGAGACAGAGACAGAGAGAGAGAGAGACAGAGGGAGAGAAAGAGAGAGAGAGAGACACACACACACAGACACATACATAGATCTAGGTGAAGAAAGCAAGTTGCAGAAAAGCATTTATGATAGGATTCCATTTGGGTTTGTGTGCTTTCAAAGGAATATTAACAAATATATTTCTGCACAGGAAATTTTCAGACTATTGAAGAATCTTAATCTGTTTTGTAATATAATTAAGGAACCAACTCCCAATGATGAATCCGATCACTACACTCTACAAACAGTACGAATTTTAAAAAGGAAAAAATAAGAAAGGAAACCCAGTCACTGTCAGGGTGATATTTCATAACATGAACATGGAAATGACACTTTACAAAGTATATTATATGCAGGGAACCTCCCGGAGACCAGCATCTCAGCCAGCTTTGTTTGGGACCAGTAGGCCCACCCTTCACCCCCAGGGAACCTCCCAGAGACCAGCAGCTCCGCCTGGTCTGTTTGGATTGGAAAATTTGCAGAGATCGGCATCTCAACCTGACAGTTTGGGACCTGTGGGCCCGCCCTTCAACTGCAGGGAACCTCCCGCAGACAGGCAGCTAGGCCTGGTCTGTTTGGCATTGGGAAATTTGTGGAAACTGGTATCTCAGGCTAACTGTTTGGGACCCGTAGGCTCCCCCTTCACCCACAGAAAACCTCCTGAAGACAGGCCTGGGACAAAGGATGGCGGCCTGGTCCGCCCGAGGTTCCACAGGCTCCTGTCCACCACACCCAGCATCCACCTTACAACTTAGGGAGCCAGGAGCCCACAGAGGGGAGGTAGCCTATGGAGGAGCCACCACTGCTCCAGGAATTGAGGGTGCAAAACGTAATTCGCCACACA
>PVJX010031473.1:0-21245 GCA_004027295.1 Dolichotis patagonum
AATGTCCTTTGTGCTATCTTCTGATTTTTCATTGATTCCAATTAATTTTGTATTAGTCTTCTTGCACTGCCTACCGGCTGTTGGATTGATTTTTTATAGTCCCTTTCTATTTTAAAGAAGTCTTTTATTTGATGATTGCCAGCCACAGCCCTGTCTTCTAGATCTGACATTCTGTCTTTGCATTGGTTGACTATGCTGAATATACTTTCAATACAATTTTTAATCACCTAGATTTCTATGTGAGTCTGTTATTTGTAATCCTGTTCTCTTCTATGTTGGACATTCTTGGTTTCCTGTGTTTTATAAGTTCTTCTTTTAAATTTTTTTTAATCTACTCTAGATTCACTAGCTATTTCCTTTATTATGGTCACCATCTGTTTAGCTATCTGTGTAATTATCCTGTTTTGATTTTGTCAAGAGACTTATTCATCAATTTTGTTATTTCTGATACCCTTTTCAGATAATTCAGCTAGGTGGCTTTAACTTCTGTCACCTCAATGCCCCTTGGATTTGCCTTGGGTAACTTGGGGGTGTTGGATTGTAGATTGCCTCCATGTTTTCTCATTTTCTGTTTTTTTAAAAGTTGTCTTTTGTACTGGGTCTTATAAATTGCTGATGGTAGGGTGACCTTATACTAGTATTGAGAATTCTGAAGGAAATGGGTACTTTTCAGAGATGTTTTCTGCTATAGCAAGTTTTTGGGCTTTGAGTCTGGCCTGGGGTCCTGCCTATTCTGTTTGTTAGGGATGAAAGGTTGCAGTCTATTTGGCCTAGCACACAGTTCTTTGGTAGTGGACAGCAGTATTGTTTATGAGCTCCAGGCAGTCTGGGTGTTGGTATACAGGGAAAATTAATCAATCACAACAACTATGTTACCTTGGATAAAGTAGTACAGTCAGTAGTGACAATAGCATCAGACACAGACTGGAAAATGACAAACTGTATTAACTAATAATTTGTCACCTTTAACCCTATGTACAAGATTTATAGTTATATAACAAAACCAAAGACAAATCAGAAAATTATATAGAGTAAATATCCACCCAATATCACCCTAAAGGGCAAAAAATTAAAAGGAAAGGAGAAAAAAAACCCAGAGAAATGAAAGAAGAAAAAAGGATTAGAAATAGTGCTGAAGGACAAAGAAAGATTTCCTCAGCATTGAGAAATGAATATCAGGTTTTTTGTTAACTGCTGCTCAGGTCTCTGAAGCTTTGCTCATTTTTGTTTCCTGTCTGTTTCGAGGTTGGATAAATTATCCTGTTTTATCTTCAAGTTCACTTATTATAACTTCTGTGACTTCCATTCTACTACTGAGCCCACTCACCAAGTTTTTGCTTTGCTATTTACTTTTCAGTTGTATCATATCCTTGGATCTTTTTAATAACTTCTGTTCCTTTGCTGAAATATCTAGTTCTTTCAATTCTCCAAAAAGAATTTGTAAGTACTTATTGAGGCATATTTGGCAGCTGCTTTGAAATTTCTTGTCAGATCATTTCAACATCTGAGTCATTTTGGAGTTAGCATTAGGTGTTTGTCTCTTCCGGTTTGAGCTGTGATTTCTTTTGTTCTGAGTATGATGGGTATGTTTTCTGTGGCATCCTGGGTACTCTATTATACTGGAGACTCTTGGTCCTATTTCAGACTTCTGTTTTAGTAAATAATCACTGGTCAGATTTTGTACTCAGGTCCTGAGCTATGTTTGTGCCTTGTGGCTCCAAGGACAGGTTGATTTTTCACAGCCATTCACTGCTCTGTTTGGGTGAATGGTTTATTTTGTGCTGCGGTAGCCATCATCTGTCCCTGATGTCTAGAGATTTGGCAGAGAGTTCTGTGGATGCGTGCATGGTGTATTTTGGTGAGAAGAGACTCCAGACCCGTGGGGAGAAAGAGCTCTCCTGAAACAGGACCTTACTAGGGTCATATCCCTTTCTCCTGTGCCGCTGTTCTTGTGATGCCCTTATCATTGTTGATTTTGGGTGTTTTTCTTCAGTGAGGAAAGAGAAACTAAAGCACCCATTCTTCACAGACATTCCCTCAATTAAATCTGCTCCTTTATTAAACTCTAATTTTCTATTTATGCAGGTTATTTAGAAATGGCAGTTAAAAAGATATACTTAATATCTTATGCATAGATGGTTGTAGCTCTTTTTCTCATCAAGAATATGTGGGTAGTTGTTGTCTGTTGTTCTCAAGTTTGGGGTTTCAGCAAAAACCTGAGAAAATTATAAGAGTTCTATTTAATCCCATAAAATGTATTCTTGAGTATTCAGTTATATGAGCAGAAAAATGTTCTTAATGACACTTCATTTGGGGAATATTCTTGATACTAAATCTACAAAGTCAAATTCAGAATGGTGCAAAATGGACAATCATGCCCAGAGGTCACTCGTCATTATCTATCTCTCTATCTATCATCCATCATGTATCCATCCATCTATATATCATTTATCTTCATATACATTCATATATACATTCCACTAAAATATATACACATTTCATAAAAAGGAAAACTTGTATAAATATTTTAATACTAAATTTATTGAGACATCATGAGATTAATACAAGTTAGCTTAGGCCTCTACAATTACAAGAGGTGCTCAAAATGGTAACTGTTAGCTTTAAGACATTTATTATGTAGTGAAATGCTTCTTGGGTAAACCTTGGTCAGTGAGGTGCCTGCACATGCATTTTAAATTTCTTCCCTAAGGTCTGGTATTGTAGTGGGTTTTCTGTAACACACTACATCTTCTGAGGTCCCCCATGTGAGGGTAACACTATCTGTTGAGAAACCATTGCACTACTTTTCTTTTCCTGAAATATATATATATATATATATATATATATATATATATATATATATATAATATATATTTTCTAGGTTGTGTTTAATAAAATATCTATTTATTGTTTATTTATTTATTTGTTTTTTATTTTGAAGGTAGTAGAAATACAATAGAATAAGACAGAACAGAGCCAATTGAGAGACAGTGCAGTGAATTTAGTACAGAACTTCATAGCAGGTTACCGGGATAACAGTAATAGGTACCATAGTATATCTCATCATCTTCACAATAGTTGTCTAGTCAATTAAGTACAGCAAAATCAAACCAAAGGCAGAACATTATAAAATCAATTGAAAGAGAATATTGAATAGAATAAATCAATTAATCATAATGAAACAAAACTGAAAACAGCACTTGCTTTCAAAGAGAAGATAGAGGAGACCCCCCATATTTGCTATGTTGCATACAGTCATCCTGCCAAGAGATGCTCAGACCTCTGTCCCCTATTGGGGGGGGTGAAGCAGGGGGTGGGGTGGGATGGTGTTGGGATGTTTGATTCCAAGCCCGCATATCGGTAGGCTCTAGAGACACTACTGGGTCTCCTCCTGGCTCACGCCAGAGGAAGGCGCTTACCAAGAGGGCGGGCGAATTGCTTCTTTGTGCAGGCTCCTAGGTTCCACCATGGCTGTGGCCGGATCTCAGGGGCCATTCTCTGGTTCTCCTCTTGGCTCACACCAGTTATTGTTTATTTTAAGGAGAAAAAAGTAAAACAAAATTTCAAAACAAGATAATAGGAGAGGAAAAATGGTTAATACTTTATGTGTTGTTATCTTTAAATTAGAGTACAAGATATAGGCATTTAATTGTTCAAACAATATTAGCACAAACTTTTCAGTGAACTAAGTTAGTAGTGTAACTGTCTTACTATCTTATGTCTATCTGTCTATCTATCTATCTATCTATCTGTATCTTATCTATCCTATCTATTTTGCTTTTCCCTTCTTTCTTTTCTCCTTTTCCCCACCCCAGTTTCTCTTTCCTTTTAAACAGTTTCTTCCCATTTTACATTATCTATTGTATAATTTGGATCTTATTTACTCTTTCAGCCTATAAAAGTCTCCAGTTTATCATTCTTTATGGCTGAGTAGTACTCCATAGTAGAAAAGTACCATGTTTTTTACTTATTCCTTGGTTGATGGGCATTTGGGTTGTTTCCAAGATCTAGTTATTACAAATTGTGTTGCTGTAAACATGAGTGCATATGTATCACTATGGTATGATGTTTTTAATTCTTCTGGGAAGATGCCATCAGAAGGGGAATAGCTAGGTCAAATAGGACCTCCAATCCTAGTTGAGGAATCTCCATACTGATTTCCACAGTGGTGGCACCAGCCTATACTCCCACCAACAGCAGAGCCTTCTTCCTCTCAACCCCTCCAGCTTTTGTTATTGGTTGATTTCTTGACAATAGCCAGTCTTTCTGGAGAGGGATAGAATCACAGCATTGTTTTAATTTGCATTTCTTGAAAGACAAGAAGTGATATTCAACATTTTTCATATGTTTATTTGCCATTTCTACTTCTTCTTCTGAGAAGTATCTATTCATTCCAGATGCCTATTTTGGGTCGAGTCTTTAAATGTGAGGGGTCCAATTTTTTTCAAGTTCTTTCTTTATTCTACATATTAATCCTTTTTCTGAGGAACAGATGGTAAAAAATTTTCCCCACTATTTAGGTTGTCTCTTTACTCTGTTGGTAACTTACTTCATTGTGCAAAAGTTTTTTAATATGATGAAATTCCAGTTATTGATACTTTACAAAATTTACTATTGGGAAATTTTGTTCATAAAATCTACTTCCATCTATGTCTTCAAAAGTTCTACCTATTTTATCTTCCAGCAGATTTAATGTTTCTGTTTTGATATTTATATCTTTCATCCATTTTTACTTTAGTTTAGTGCATGATGAGAGATATGGGTCTAGGTTTAATATTCAGCATGTGGAAAGCCAGTTTTCTCAGCACCATTTTATTGAGACTTTGTTTTAGTGAAGGTGTTTGGTTACTGTGTCAATAATAAGGTGACTGAGTGTGTCTGGAGTTGTTTATCCATCTTCTAATCTGTTCCATTGATTCTCAGATCTGTTTTTTGTTTTGTCAGTACCGTGCTATTTTTATCATGTAGCTTTGTAGTATAATTTCAAGTCAGGAATTATGATGCCCCCTACTTTGCCTTTGTGGACAAGAATGGCTTTTGTTTTCCTAGGCCTCTTATGGTTCCAAATGAATTTTAGGATTGTGTTCTGTAGCTATGTGAGGTATGATATTGGTATTTTGATTGAGATTGCATTAAATCTGTATAACAGTTTTGGAACTATGGCTATTTTCACTATGTTGGTTCTTCCTAGCCAAGAGCAGGGATATCTTTGCATTTTCTGATATCCTCTTAGATCTCCTTTTTAGAAGAATACTGTAGTTTTCAATATAGAGGTCTTTTATTTCCTTCATTAGATTGATTCCTAAGTATTTATTTTTCTTGATGCTATTGTAAAAGGTATGGTTTTGTTGCAGGCAGCTGAGCCAGTTAGAACTATCACAGGCAGTCAGACAGGGCTAGGCCCTGGAGGAATCCAGCACAGAGGACCAGATGTCTGATGACCATGGAGGAGACCCACACCTCTTGCTGTGGGCCAGATTTCAAGACAAACACAAGCACACCCTTAATTATAATCCTTAGGGATTAAGTTTGGATCATTTTATGCCCACTTTGCAAATTCCCATTTTCCCCACCTTTGAGCCATCTAGTCTCATGATTTTGCTCTATAAAAGTCCCTGGAAAATACAGAGTCCGTGGCAACCTGCTTGGGACCCCTTCTGTCTCTCTTTAGACAGAAGCTTTCTTCCTCTCAATAAATAGATTCTACTCTTCACCTCCTAAAGTTCATGTTCCTAAAATTCATTCTTTGATTTTAGAGAACACGAGCTCGTACCAGACATAGTAGGTTGGGAGTTTCATTCCCCTATGTCAGTTTCCCTAATTTCTCTCTCAGCGAGTTTGTATTTGTGTACAGAAATGCTGTTGATTTTTGAGTCTAAAATCAAGTAGAAGGCAAGAATGTCCACTATCAGCACTCCTATTAAATATAGTTCTGGAAACATTATCCAGAGAAATTAGATGAGCAAAAGACATAAAAGGAATAAGGATAGGAAAGGGAGAAGTTAAATTATCACTATTTACAGATGACATGATACTCTGTATAGGAGACCCCAAAAACTCCACCAAAAGACTAGATTTAATAAACAAATTCAGTAGCCTAGCTGGATATAATGGCTTTTAACCATACCATCTGCCCTTGTGCTGATATAATTCCCATCTGACCTAATAACTTTGCCTTGCATGCATCTGTGCCATGCAGAGAGCTCAGTGCCTGTCATTAGTAGGAGGCACTGGCTTGTGTATTTGCCTCCTTCTCTCCCAACTCAAGTCCCTGCAGAGCTAGTTCTCCTTGCGTTGCTTTACCAGCCAAACATCAAACTCTCCCTTGATGCAGTGCAAGACTTGAATGGGACCGTTTGTCTCTCTAGACATGAAGAAAAGTGTACCTTGCACAGCAGGCAGAGAATTCCAACTAGTATATTTAATAAACTACCATTACATACATAAAACCATGGAGGAAGACGGAGGTTGCTAGTACAGGATTGAACTTTGATGTAATTGTATGCATGAAAAACAAAGAATGCTTTCCATAAAATAAGATCTAAAGTATCAGGATTCAGCAATTTCAGAAATCACAGAAATTTTAGTCTTGTGGAGTTAAATCAAACAATACATTTTTGGGATGCTACAGCTTATATCTTGATACCCCCCAAAGCTTCATAAGTGAGGCTGATAAGAGTGACTGGATCATAGCTATGTGGTCCTGGGTTAGTCCACTGATTGCTTTAGCATGATTCTGGGTGTGCATGGTGGATTTACTGAAGAAGGAATGCCCACATTTATGTGGATGGCACCAACCAATATACTTGCAGCCTTGATGGAGTAAAAAGGGAAAGAAAATGGAAGTTTTACTACTTCTACCCACGCCATGAGCTCTTTCTCCTCTGCTATGCCCCTCTACCTACCCACCCTGTCTTGAGCCAGCTGACTTTGGACTGAAACCTCTACAAACTGTGAGCCAAAATAAACCTTTCCGCCTTTAACTTGGGGATGCCAGGTATTTTGTTCCAGTAATGAGAAACCAACTAAAACATTAGGTGTAGGTAAAATATGCTAACATAAAGAATAATTTGTATTAAAACAGTTTATTCATTAAAAAGCCAAGATGAGTTCACTTCCATCTGTTTTTATATACATTTTTCTTTCTTCTGCTAGATACATATACTATAAAAAGCAAAAAAAGCAGAGTGGAAAAATTAAGTAGTAAAGAGTAAAATAAATACAGAGAAACTTTTAAACAAGACTTATTTTGGGAGTTGAATCCCCGCCCGTATACTTTAGGTCTCTGTTAAGAGTTCTTGGGGAGGTTTAGCTGAGAGCTACAAGTCAAGACGTTTTGATGCTTATCCAGCAGAAACCCGAAGTGGCAGAATGGACTGTGGTTTATGCCAGAGATATCAAGCACTCAAGTATTTGGAAGCATATAATAAATTACGATGAAAATACAATCTATCCCAAAGTAATGTAATTTATTCTCTTGCAGTACTTAAGAACACAGTGCATCTGAAGTTCAGATCAGTTTCCCAAGCTTATTAGTGAGACACAAATGAAATTTTAAAATAAAGACGAAGAACATCTGGAACCGCAGCACTCCGTGTTCTGTAGCCACGAGCAGAGAGGTGCGTGGGTTTAAATCAGTTCATGCTCTGCCCTCTCGCCAGTTAGGATGCGCGTGAAGGAAGAGTCTGAGGTCACTTTTGAGGTCTCCTCTGTGCCTAAGCACTGCCTTCAGTCAGCACATCTTCTTACACAGCATTCTCAAATCTCTTGATTCTTCTCCGTCCTTTTGTCCTTATGTGTCATTCCTTTCCATCTGTTCGAGCAGCAGTGTTTTCCCCAAATCATGCATTTGTCTTTTTGAATTGCTTAAGACTTTTCACCGGTCTCTCTTATGACTTGAATAACATGTAGACGCCTTAGCCCTGGTCTCGCCCCTGAGGCCTCAGTAGTTTCCAGTCTTGCCTTTAGCCACTCCTCGCATTCCGTCAGGCAGCTTTGCCTGTTCCTGGTGAAGGTCTTTGCACAAACCCAGACATCCTAGGCTGCTCTTTCCCTTCCTCTGTCACCCAAGACTCAAACTTGCGCAGGTGGCATGGATGGCATCATGTCTGAGGAGACTTCACTGCCTCCCATTTCACCCCAACCCTGCAGGGTGCACTCCATGGTCACCTGCGCATGGTCCCTTTGTAGGTGGCTCAGGCTTCTCCTAAAGGGAGAGCTCCTTGCGGGAAGGGATTGGGCTGACAGCCCACAGCTGTACTGCCCTGCACACCTATAGTACAATAAGCACACTATGATATTTCCTGAAGGGATGGCCTTATAATTGTCTTCTTATACTAATGGCATGAGGCCCTGGGTACACCCAAAAGAATTTCCATTAGCTCTAATGATGATTCAGCAAACCACTCCTTCATCTGCGATGTCTCTTTCTCCTTACTAACTAGGTTGTTTTCCATTTTATGCTCTTCAACTTAGATATGCATACTCTTCTTTTTGCTGCCCTCCCTCATATCTGAGTTTTTCTCGGATCCACAATCTTTTTATTTTAGAGCACTGGGAAGAATAATTCTTGTCTCTTCTCTGATGGGGAGAAAGGGAACAACTCTCACTCCTTTGCTGTAGACTTACAATTTCCTGAGTAATTCTCTTCCCTTATTCTTCGATTCATTTAGACAGAATAACATTTGGGTACAGACCAATCAATTCAGATTTGACTTAATAATTCATGAGGGTTTCTAGTCTTCAATTATTTTGGCTATTTCTACTAGGAGGGCTATTTTATATCTTGAAGTCTTCAGCTTTGGATCTCAGTTGTTGCTAAGGTGTGTGTGTGTGTGTGTGTGTGCGCGCGCGTGTGTGTGATGATAATAAGGATTCTGACTGGGGTGAGATAGACTCTCAAGGTAGTTTGGATTTGCATTTTCCTAAAGATGTTGAATTTTTTTTTCATATACTTGTTGTTTACGTGTAGAGGTTTTTTTTGAGAAGAATCTATTCAATTCATTTGCCCATGTATTGATTAGATTACTTGCTATTCTGATGTTAAATTTTTTTTGGTTCTTTCTATATTCTAAATATTAACTGTCTGTCCAAAGAGTACTTGAGAAGACTTCTCCCTTCTTGTAGTCTCTCTTTATTCTCTTGGTTTTTTTCCTTTGCTGTGTAGATATTACAATGTGATGTAGTCCAGTTTGCTAATTCCTGCTATTATTTCCTATCTATTGGGGCCCTACTCAGGATGCCTTTGCCTGTATTTATGGTCTCAAGAATTTCTCCTGTGTTTTATTCTAGCACTTTCAAAGATTCAGGTATTATACCTAGGTCTTTGATCCATTTTGAATGGATTTTTATACAGGGTGAGAGATAGGGATCTACATTCAATCTTTTACATATGGATATCCAGTTTTCCCACCACCATTTGATAAGGATGTTGGCTTTTCTTGCATGTTATGGGTTTGTTTCTTTGACTTCTATTCTATTGATATATGGATCTATTTTTATGACAGTACGATTTTTGTTTTTAGCATGGCTTTGTGGCATTTGTAAGAGTATTGTGACTCTTTCCAGGTTTGCTCTTTTTACTTAGGATTGCTCGGGTTATTCTGCGTCTTTTCTGCTCCCAGATGAATTTTAGAATATTTTTTGAATGCTATTGGTATTTTCATGCAAATTTCTTTGAAACTATAGATCAATTTTGGCAACTGACCATTTTCATAATATTAATTCTACTGATTCATGAACATAGGAGGTCTTTCCATTTTCTACTGTATTCTTCAATTTCTTTCATCTCTTTGATGAGGTGGTCTCTTAAGGTTTTTTTCTTTTTTTGATGGTATTGTGATTGGAACTGTTTCCCCGATTTCTTTTTCAGACAGCTCACATGATTGGCATATAGAAAAGCTATTTATTTTTTAGTGTTGACGCCGTACAAGATGTGGCATGTGCAAGGTCAGTGCTCTGCCACTATGTCATGTTACCGTTTCGGTGTTTACTTAGTGACAGGTCTTACTGGCTTGCTCACTGCCCCCGGACCTGAGGGAAGTGGCACGGTCCGGCAGAGGCTGCCACCCACACTCCTAGTTCCTGAGCAGAACTGGAGAGGGGCAGGATTTGGCTGGGCAGAAAGTCCTATTGCTCTTAGTTTCCTGAACTATTAAACATTTGAAAGGATAGAGGAAAGACAGGAAATCGTGACACTGTCTCAAAGGACAAAATGGACAAGATTTGGTTTAGAAATGGCCCAGTTGTCCCATGGCCTAGGAAGAATACAAGGAACAGTCTTGCAAATGTTACGTGATTGTCGACAGCTGACTACTCCCCCTTTTGCTCTTCTGGCCTTGTGGGCCCCTGGGACCCTGGAGAGCAGGCATGCTGAGCTGCCTCTTCTCATCACTCATTTAAAAGCCTTTCATTCGCAGAGAGATGAGCAGATACAGAGTGCATAGGGAGCAGCCTTTATCTTTTAAAGATGAAAATTACAGCTGGAAATGCCAAAATCAAGAGCAACGAGTAGCTCATAAGGAAATGAGTCAGGAAAGTCATATTTCAGTTAATGTTTCATTAGTAGTTGTCTATTTTTCCTAAACTAGCTGTCTTGCTTAATATCAATCAGCTCAACTGAGCTGTTTTGGTCTCAGAATCAACACTGAGGTTCAGAGATAAACAGAAGACTTCTGGGCTACTTCTCCAGCAGGTGGGAGTTGGTCAGAAGTTGTCTCCTTATCCTCTGTAAGTAGGGGAAGAATTTTGAAGTATTTAGGTCAGTTTTGGTAATCTGATAAGTGGAAACATATCCATAGTTTGATGAACTAATGGCATCTAAACAAGGGCAGGGAAACATACACGGAAAGACATCTATCGTAAGGGCTGTCCTGTGTGCTGTAGGGATCATCACCCAGAGAAAACTTAGCAGTGAGGAAGGTGATGACTGCCTGGGAAACAGTGCCAGGGAAGACAGTTCACATGCCCACACCTGTGGCAGGCAGGGCAATCACTTAATTTCAGGCATTTCCGGTTGACAGGACAGAATTTTAAAGTACACATTTTTCATATTTTATCCCCTAGGGGAAATAATAGTAAAATATAGGAAATAGAGCATACATATCACTATAATTAAAACCTCTAATTTAGGACATGATTGCACTAATTTAACTGTGCTGCTTATGATTGATTTTGTCAAGTTGACTAGCTTGTGAGCCACTCAGGGAATTGGTGGAGCACAGTTCTGGGCATGCTGGGTGGGTCATAGAAGGGTCACCTCTAAGGCTAAACCTCTGCTTTTCTCCTTCCTCCCAGGTGCTATCCCTGAACTGCTTCCCATCCACTATGAAGTCAGCATCTTCACTCTACCATTTACCTTCTGCTGTGATATTTTTGCCTTGGAGTCATCCAAACATGGACCAAATCCCCTAAAACCTGGAGCCAAATTAAACCTCTCCTTCCCACTGTGGGTGTCTAGTATTCCATCTCAGCCTTGGGAAAGCTGCCTAACATGGAAAATTACAGCCAGTGAAGCAGGCTCATCGCTGTGGTTATACCTAAGCAAGTGGTTTAGAAGCTTTTGAAACTGGTTGTGCCAGGAGTTTGGAAAGGCTTGGAGATGCAGACATTATAACTTTAGCACATTATAACTTTAGACCATTATAAGCTGAGTGTGATGAGTGGATCTGGTCAGAGCTCAGAAGACCAAAAGGCTGATGGGAGTGTGAACAGTATAGGACAGGTGGAGCAGGTTTCAGGGGGCAATAAGGACTTCACTGGCAACTGAACACAAGACCATATGTGTTATACGGTGGCAAAAAATTTGTCTACTTTTTGCTCATTTCCTGAGATGTTATGGGAGGTCCAAATTAAGGGCAGTGGAGTAATCGGTTTGCTGGAGGAAATTTCAAGGGACCTCAGCATTTAGGGATTTGCACTGGTACTGCTGGCAGATTTGTAATGACTACTGAGGGCAAATGGCAGAGCAAAAGAATTTGAAAATGTTAACTTTGGCCCCCAAAAAGCCACATGAAAAGCTGAGGCCAAGGAGGTATGGTTGCTGAGGAGATTAATACTATTAAAAAGAAACCAAGGAGTTTGTTTTGGGACAAGAAGAAAGTTGCCGTGAGGTCATCTGAGAAATCAGCAAGATTTCACCCACTACAGGCTCAAGGATGCAAAAATGTAAACCTTTCATTTGAGAAGAGAGTCCCTGGGACCCTTGCTCAAGGTGGGGCTCTAGGGAATTGCTCCCATGGGATTCGTTTCATGCTCAGTCTTCCAAGAGGCAGAGGCCACAGCAGCTGTGGATCAATGAGACCTCTGCAGGCTGGGAGTGGAGACAGCCCGACAGGGGCCATGTGGGGCAGAACCAGCAAGGCCATAGCAAGATGGCGCTGCACCGCCCTCTGAATCTCATCTCCTACTATCTTGTGCTCTACGTGCTGGATATGGAGTTACAGGACTTCATGTTTACCTTGGTGGGCTTTGGTCTTGTATTTCCTGCATTTCTCTTTTTTGGAATGGGAGTGTTCACCCCATGCCACTGTACCTTAAGATTATATATTATTTTTGATATTTATGGAGATTTATAGCTGAGTTTGCCTTGAGTTTCCTGAGAGACTTGGACTTAGATTTAAAAAAATTTGGAATTATTAAGATTTTGTGGATTTTATTCCATTTTTGGTGGTATGCAAGAGAGTGTTAGGTAGAACTATGACTGATTTTATTTGGGGATTAAGTATGGTTTTTTATTGTTAAATCAACAGACGATAGGATGTGGTCATTAAACTTGACTGCACCAACTTGATTGACTTGCGAGTCACCCAAGGAACTGGGACCCAAGTCTCCCAATGGTGGAGAACATTACTGAGTGTTTCTGAGCAGGTCATGAAGGCTGTATCTTGGGTATTGTATCTGGTCCCTGATCTCTTCTCTCTTTCGTGGTGCCCCTGCTCTGCTTCAGGGCTACCATCAGCTGAGCAGTTTGATTCCACTGTACCCTCCAGGCATGACGTTTCTGCCTTGTATCCAGGCAATCAGGGACTAAATACCCTGGACCATTAGCCAAATTAAACCTCTCTTTTAAATTGTGTGTCAGTAACAGTGACCAGAAAGTTGAATAATACATTAATGATGCAGTTTGTTCTAGGCCCACATTTCTAGCAAAAAAATTTTTTTTTTGTACTGCGGATCAAATTCACTACCTCACACTTGCAAAGCAGGTGCTTATGCCACTGAGCTAAATCCCCAGCCCTCTAGCCAATTGTTTATCTCTACCTCCAAAGCTTAGGCACATTGTCCTTACATCTAGAATTAAGCCAGCTTCCTTCTAAAGCCTGTGCATTGCATGTTTTCTTTCTGCTAGAATTACTCCTCCCCTCCCCCCAACTCTTACTCATTCTACAAGTAGATTAAAGTTACAATTGTATAATTTTAACACACTGGTTGCAGAATCAAATGGGGATAAAATCTCGATTTAGGTTCCTGTATGGACTGTGAGGGGTGGGGGTAGATTAAGCTACATCCAAAGCTTTGGTTCACATGGAGATGAGGAAACAATAGAATAAAGTTCTCTGCCTGGAAGAGTAAGGAATTCGTGAATTTGGAAGTGGTATAAATCAGAGAAGAAGGGAAGGCAGCCCGAGAACATTGACGGAGGTTCAAAGCTTTGGAGAAGAGTGAGAAGGTTCTAGCAGTTTATGTGCTGTCAAGAATAAGATGTGTTATAAGTAAAATCACATTTTATATGAATATTAAATAAACATACCACACAAAATAACTTTTTGAAAAGCAAGTCACCAAGGTACATCTTTGAAGAACACACACACATATACAGGCAGTGAGGAAAGGTGAAATGATTTTGCTAAGAGACCCAAGTCTGAGTAATATTTTATAGGGCAGTAAAATATATGCAACACATTATAATGCTTAGTGTCATCCATTCTGCATGGGGAAAGTAATTTATATTTCTACTGGGTAGAGTTTTTATGCCTTTGTGAACAAGAATTATTTTCATTGTTCACAGTTTTTCATGTCTTAATTTTTGCTTCCTCCCACAGAACCCTTGCATAACTTGATGAGTAGAAAGACAGTCAGAGTGCACACTCCTGAAGAATCAGACGATTCCTGGAAACCACTGCTAATGGCCAGCATCCCACCAAGAGGACACCTCATAATTTTTGGCCCATTTACTGATTTTTCCTAAGAGAGGATACTATTTAATTTGAAAATTTTAATAATATAATTTTCCATACTCCCAAACTGTCTGTAAAATTTGGCCTTCTTCTAATAAGAAGGAAACGACTTTGATACCTAGATTAGCCTGGGGCAAATTGAAGAAAATATTTGTGTAAAATTAGTGAAAGAAACTTGAAATTTTACAGAAATAACTCAGTTCCAGAGGTGACCATTAGATTTAAAGCCCTGAAAAGTTAGCAGAGCTGTTGGGGGGAGGGTCCTTTGCCTTTCCTTAAAGAGAAGCGATACTGTGCTAACAGGTGACATCAGTTCCTATATTTATGCAAAATCATAACAAAACCCCTTGAAGTTTCTACTCTAAAATATTGGATTATGAGTGATTTTTGCTTTCATTAAGAACATTTTCACATGTGCTTTTTATCATTTTTGACATTCTGAATAATTTTTTTGTAGAGAGGAAACTTTTAGAGTAAATGACTCATTGTCATAATTTGCACAAATAATAAAGCTCTGTTTAAAAGATTTCCGGAAAACCTGGTTCTTTTAAGTTGCACCAGTAGTAAGAGCCAGCTCAAGGGTCACGGGCTCCAGGAGCCCAGGAGGTGCTGCGGGCACTGACTGACGTGGGGCTTTGGGTGTCACGTTGTGCTCAGCTCTGCAGAGACACCCTCAGCTTCCACAAAACGAGGACCTCATTGAGCCTCCGACTGGGTTGCATCTTTTCTGTGTGAAGTGACTGTATTATTGATTAAAATGATTTTTCACACTGTTATCCTCTCTCTCTCTCTCTCTGTCTCTCTCTCTCTCTCTCTCTCTCTGTCTCTCTCTGGTAAAGTGGGAAAGCTCATCCCTACCTTCTGAGATAAGCCTGCATCGCTTGCACAGGGATCTCCAAGACCACTGATTGTCTTCAGCTCACATCCTACCACTGGCCTCCAACTGCCCCTAGCGCCTTCCACTCTGAGTGCAGTAATGCAGCGACCTTCAGCGATTTGCATTTTAAGGATCATTTCTTGTGGAACTTCTTCATCACTCTCTATGTATCTCTTCATCTTGCCTTCATTTTCTCCCTTATAGTTTGTCTCTCCTATTTTGTACTTTCCTAATTATAATGCAGCTCCAGGGGCTCCAGTTTTATTTATTGCTGTATTTAGAGAGCCTAGCATAGTGACTGGGCCTAGCTCGTACTCAATACATTTTTATTGAATCAATGAATAAGTGAACAGAACTCTTGGCTTGTGCATCCATCCCACACATCGGGAATATTCCTCCTTAAGCTCTCCTTCACCTGGTTCATCACTATTAATCATTAAGATTTTCTTTTCAATGTTGTTTGCTCAAAAGATTATTGCCTTTTTACCAATCTTATTCTTATCCCACTGTATTGTAATTTGCTTGCTAAATTGTTTTCATCCTTTTTTTTGAAAGCAGTGATACTGCAGGCTCTGTTCATTTTGGTGTATCATTACTAAGCAGCACCTGCACATAGTAGGGGACCAGTACATGTGTGCACTTACTTATTTATTTTTGGTGCTAGGGATTGAACTCATGACCTTGCACTTGCCAGACAGGCGCTAAGCATTTGTTTATTACTTGCCTTTCTTTTTGCTTTCTAAATTTTATTAGTAGAGGCTTGCAATTCAGGCTGATTATAATTACCGTGGGAGTGGTTCCATGTGTATGTTACTGCTTGTTTTTCTTCCCCATCCTTGCCCCTTCACCCTCCCCTGCCCTATCTGTATCTCCCTTTTTGTACTTGTTGACATTGTTGCAGCCTATATTATGGCATAGAGTGTTTACATGAATCAGAGTTATCAGGTTCTGTGCACTGCGTATTTTCAGACCACTGTGCAATGAAAATAGAAATCAACAATAGAGGAAATATTGGAAAAGGCAAAAGCTCCTGGAAAATTAACAGCATACTCGTATGCACCTAATGGGCCCCAGAAGAAATCAAGAACAAATTTTTAAAAACTGGGAAGTTAATGACAGTGATTTACAACTAAGTGAAACCTTGAGGACATTACAAAAGCAGTTTTAGGAAGACAGCGCATCACAGTCAATGCTCACATTAGGAAAGCAGAGCAAGCTCAGATAAACAGCTTTAGTAGAAATCTGAAGACAGCTGAGAACAACAAGCCTTTTCCAAACTGAAATTAAGGAGGGAAATCATAATGAGAGTGGAAATTAATGAAACTGAAACAAAAACAAAAAAAGTTTTAAAAAATCAAAGAATTGAAGAGTCGGTTTATCAAAAGAATAAATAAAATAGGCAAGGCCTTAGCTGGACTCCCCAGGAGAAAGCAAGAAGACTCACACCAGTGCAGTTAGCAGTGACAGAGGTATCTGTGCAGATGACGACACTGAGGCATGGAAAAAATGATCAATCAAACCATGAAAACACAAACAGTTCTTTTTGGTGACCTAACAGAGGTTAGTACTTTGAAGATAGCAATGTGCAGTGTATTAGCTAGTGTTAATTTCCTGTTATTTTGTTTTGAAACTCTGTATTGTTTTTATCTTTTTTTGTTTTTTTCTTTTTTCTATTGTTTTTATCTTTTTTTGTTATTGTTTTCCCCTGGGCCCTGCTCAGGGAGCCCAGTGAGGACTCACGATGCCGAGTCTCTGCCCTGTTTCCCGGGGAAGGGAAGGGTCTGACCCTGCGGATTAGAGCTGAAAGTCCTAATGAGCACATTGGTCACTGTCCTGTCTCATACATGGTCCTTTTGTTTAGCTCATGCTTAATGAACATCGGTGATTACTCAATACTTCCTTTCCATACAAGATAAAGAATAGACCCTCAAGTAATGAACTTGTTATGGAGAATGAATGGAAACTTTAATTTGTGCTTTACAATAATTATGCCATTAAACTGCATCAGCTGATTGTTATCATCCTTTTAGCACCTGCTTCCAGCCGAGGCGACAGTTACTTCGTGTTTTCTCTATGTTGCCATCTAAGTGATGCGTGGGTGGGGGAAGCAGACACTTTCCAGAACTCTGCCACCCCTTGTGCTGCCCTCTCTTCGGGGAATGCCCATGTGGCCCCAGTGGGTCCTTGACCGCTGGCCCCTGCCCAGAACATGCCTTTGCCCACAGGGCTCTCATGCACCTGGCCTGGACTAACCACACCACATCCCACTCACTGGTGCCATTTCCCCTGGTTCTCTCTGGTCTCCACACTTCTTTTAGACCCAGATTTGTCTGGCGGACAAGCTTGGGGAGGATGAGGGGATTGTGTGGGGAAATGTCCAGGGAAGACACAGACTTGACTCACGCAGCATTATTTTACCTTGAGATACGATATGAATCATTATGATATGTTTCAAAGGGAAAGTGGTCTCTAATTTTCTGTAGTGGATTCATTTCTCTCTCTCTTTTCAAATTATAAAATCTGGGATGCTTTTTTATTAATTTGTTCTGTTTTGTTTATATTTGCAATGGTTGGCGTCCCTGACACATGTGGTCAGCAGCTTGTGCTAACTATGCCATTATACACCACGGAGAAAATTCATAAAATGATAAAAAAGACTGAGGAAGAGTCTGCTCCTGAGGAAAGTTGGGTAAAGGATTTCCAAAGAGTTTTCAGGTTAACTGATGCTTTTTTTTTTTTTTTAAGCCTACTGAATATTTATTTCCCCTAATAACTAAGACAAAAGCAGTGGGCATTATATGTATTTACTGGTTTATTCTAAAAAAAGATCTAAACTGTATAATCAGCTAAGTGGTCCCAAATGTTGATGTGGCTGCTCTCGTGGCTGGATCTGTGCGGGTGTTGGCTTTCCTGCTCTTGTCCTTAGCCCATGGCGCCTGACTTGTTCTAAGCCAGTAACTAGGGCTGGCATGTACGCCTGCTTTGCCCACCTGCAGGACACAGGTGAGCAGATGTGTTGAAGAGACACTCATTCCCTTCTTTCGGTTCCCGTATTTTATATGATCAGTATAGGGAGGGGCAACTGACCAGTATTAACTTAATGATTTCCAATGTGTTTTCTGGTTACTTTCATCTTTCTTCTCATTCTGAAATAGTTATTGGCTTAGTGATCTCCAGATGGCACTTTCCCTTTCCTCCTCATTGCTACCGCTTTCTCCTTTCTCTTCCTTTCCCTTCTCTTTCTGTTCTTTCTTCTCTCCTGCCTCCTTCCTCTCCTTTTTTTTTTTTTTGTCACAGTGAACAGTGCTGTGATATTACTGTTTCTAGTCATGTTTCACTTAAAAGAAACTATAAGTTCCATCTGACTAATTGCTCCATTCTGGCTAAATGCCAGCTGTTTAATTCCTGGTCTGGGGATACTAGAAGGGCATTTAAGGCAGGGATACAAGGGAGACTCAGGCAACCTACGCTGGCCCACAGATTCATTCTCAGGCCAATCCAGAAGTCCAGAGGTAGTCGGTGCATATGTAATGTGCCACAGAGGTTTCATGCCAAATCGTGAAGAAAATGGCACCGGCATTACCATCTAAATTTTATGGTAGATTTTGATGCATTCTTGTTGAATTATTGTTTAATGTTTCATATAACTGTGGACTTATTTTAGACCAAGAGTTTTCTGTTTTCTGTTATAAATATATATTAGGTAGAGTTTTGTAACACCGCATGCTCTCTCTCTCTCATGCACACACACACACACACACACACACACACACTGTAATTTATTCCTGTGTTGCTCCTAATGCAAAATTTCTGCTATACTAGAGACTCTTAGAACTTTGGGCAAAAATCTTGGCCTTTTAGAAGTCAGAAGGATGTGGAAATTGGTAGCAGCTGACAGCATGTTTTATGTAATAGAAAATTTTAATTATAGGTCTTATGTGGCAATTTTTCACAAAATGAGACAATTTCAATGTGATTTATCTTTAATTCAAATGTGACTTACTAAGATTTGATTGGGATAGAAAGGTGAAAGTGATCCTGAATTATTACTAATTCAGCTTTTTATCTGTTTCTCTTTTTAGCTTGCATTTTCTTAATATCCCAGAAAGTTTCTGTTGCTCACAAATGCATATGTTAGGGAAAACATCATATTTTAGGAACTAATGAAGGGAGAAATATTTTAAAAGACCCAGGCAGGACACTGTGTTGATCGTGAAGATCCATAGGCCGTTGACTGGGTTTCTGTGTGTCCTGTGTTTGACAGACTCTGGTTAGGACCTGTCATGAGGTCAAATTTTCTGGGAGAGCTAAAGTAGAAATAGGGTGTTTATTTCTGCAAGTTTGGGATTCGTAAACATTGTGTTACCTGGTAGTGGATGAAATCTGACCAACTGCATGGTGAAACACCATCAGTTATGCTCTGCCTGCTTGGGAGGCTTTGATTTTAGCTTTTCCCTTCTCAATCAAGAGTCCATTTCCATAGACGCCAGATAGGAAGAGCATCGTGGAAGCAATTTGTCTGATTCTGCTTTCCATCTAAATGGAAATGGAATCTGCGGCAGAAAAAGCCTTCATAAGTAATATTTTCAAATGCGTCACTCAAATATCACCCTCTCAACTTATAAAGTGGTTGCTGGTTGTTGACATTTGAAACATAACAAGGCAGTTTTATCTCTGGGCAGATTATAAGCCTTGCAGTTAAGTGGAGGTAGGTTCCTGACCTTGACACGTCACCCGTCTCGGCTGCCATTGTGAAATCTGATTTCCCGCCGGGCACGCATGTTAGCCCCTTCCTCCTGGGGAAATCGCTGTGAAGGCGGTGAGTGGTTACCATGGCGGAGGACCTGGGGTTGTGAGGTGTAGCCCTTGTCGCTGTTTATGCTTATGGAGCTTTGCCAGTATTTCCACTTTGAGCTTACTCTGCTATAGATTTAGGAACAAGACATATGGTGAAAATGTTAAGTACATCACGTGTTATGAAGAATTTATCACATTCTGATTTGCATAGTGCTGCATAAGCAAAAGGTTTGCTGTAAAACAAAAAAGTAAAAAAACCCACAATATGAGTAAAAATTGGGTCCTGCTAAAAGCCACACAATTTGTTTTCCATCTTAAGAAAGATATTTTGCTGAGCATTTTAAAATAACAATTTTATTTTAATTTCAAAAGTATTCATATTTTAATTTCAAAAGTATTTTTTTAAACCTTAAAGTTACATAATTAAAAGAATCCATAGAAAAGTTAAACAAAAACCATGGTGCACAGGACCTGTTGAAGTTCTCTGCTTTAGCTGGATGAACCAAAGAGATGTAGGCAATCACCACTTGAAGAGTAAGAGTTTCTAAGAGCCCAGAATCTTATAGGATAGATGATGTGGACGGGTGTGTAAGGAGGAGAGATGACAGAATTTGGGGGAGAAATAGCTACCTAATATCATGGAAAAATCCGTATGAGGACCAGTTCTTTAAAAAAAAAAAACACTTTTTTTTTCTTTAAAAACAAAGTGAAAATTAAAGAATTCTGCCCTCTCCTCACCCACGAAGCTTACTGCCTGATCTCTGGCGCGGAGAGGACAGCAGGGTGTGAAGGCCCCCGCCGCCAGCCCCAGCAGGCATTTGAAGCTGCCCGGAGAAGGTGAGGGAACTTGCCTGGCCTCGGACATGACCCTGCAGGGCTGGGACAGAGAACTGAGTGTATTAAGGGGTGATGGGGGTAGAGTCTCTGTGCTGAATGACCATAGCCCAGGCTGGGGATGCTGCTTTTCTTCCTGACCTACATACAAATTGTTAGCATTTTAGTCTCAAGGGAACATGGTAAATTTAAATAATAATTGCGCATAGTTTGTTACATACGGAGTCAACCAATTCTCCATAATTTTCTGTCACTTACTATTCCTCATGGGGACATTCCTAGAGCGGGGTGGGGTTACTGTGCTGCTCGAGGCTCTGTCCTGAGTCTATGGCAGTGCCTCCCACATTTCTTTTTTTTTTAATTTTTATTTTTTTTTATTTAAAAGAGAATAAAACAAAAGGGGGCAGTACAGAGCAGATCAGAACAGGACAACATAGGCAACACAGTACTTTACATTAAGTCAACTGGACATCAACAGTATCTAACACCATATCTCTTACTCTGCTATAGTTGAGCATAGTTTCAATTACAATAATATCAAACATAACACAATAGTATAA
>PVJX010031474.1:0-21192 GCA_004027295.1 Dolichotis patagonum
GTTTGATATTATTGTAATTGAAACTATGCTCAACTATAGCAGAGTAGGAGATATGGTGTATACTGTTGATGTCCAGTTGACTTAATGTAAAGTACTGTGTTGCCTATGTTGTCCTGTTCTGATCTGCTCTGTACTGCCCCCTTTTGTTTTATTCTCTTTTAAATTAAAAAAAAAGTTTATTTAGAAAAGAAATTATTAAAACTGACATTTTATAATTTGAACAATTTACAAATGCTTATGTTGATGCATATACTTTATTTATTTCTTTTTCTTTTTTTCTTTTGATACCAGGAATCAAACTCACAACCTCACCCTTACCAGGCAGGTGCTTGTGCCGCTGAGCTAAACCCTTGGCCCTGATGAATATACTTTAACCAAAAATATTTTTACTGAGGGATATCTTGGAGTTGCATCGTATCTTTAAAAGTGAATTTCCAAACTATTTTCTATGGTGGTAAAATTCTTGTCATATACAGTTTACCATTTGAATCATTTCGAAGTACGGCTTTCAGTGGCACTTAGTCTCCACAATGTTGTACAGCTACTACCAGAACATTTTCTTCACCAGAGCAAGGCAGGGGACATTCCTCTCCTATTCTGCCCTCCCCATGGACCCTGGCAACTACTAGTGTGTTTTCCGTCTTTATGGTTTGGACATTTGGGATGATATAAAGTGTGGCCTTTGGGCCAGGCATGGTGATGCACGCCTGTAATCCTAGCACTTGGGAGGCTAAGGCAGGAGGATCCCTGTGAGTTTGAAGCCGCTTGAGTTTGAGGCCAGCCTGAACTACATGATGAGACCCTTTCTAAAGTGTGGCCTTTTGTGGCTTCTGTCATTTGACAAAATGTTTTAAAGGTTTATCTGCGTGTGTAGATGTGCTGTATCAGTACCTTATTCCTTTTTAAGGCTGAATAATCTCCATTGTGCAGCTGTACCACATTTTCTTTATCCATTCATCATCACCCTTTTGCTAGTATGAATAACGCTGCTGTGAACATTGGTGTACAAGTATCTGAGGCCCCGTTTTCAATTCTTTTGGCCATGTATGTAGCAGTAAAACTATTAAAGCATATGATAACTGTTTCTGACTTACTGAGGAAACTTTGAAAGTTGCATCATTTTGCATTCCCACTAGCACTGAATGAGATTTTTAATTACTCTCTTTGCCAACATTTTTAGAAAATTTATTATAGCCTCTCTAAAATGATTTTAATCTTTGCTATAAATTCTTATCTTTCTGTGGGCATGTTTATAATCACATTCTATTTATTTCTATTATTTTACACCTTCTGGGACAATTTTGGCTTTTAGTCTACTATTATGCAGTGCAGGGATGTTGGTGGTGTGTGACTTTCTGGTTAGTACTAAGTGTCCTCTCCAGCACTGCGCTGTTCAGTGTGTGGCTGTGTCACACTCAAGTGATACTGCTGATTGCTATGGACGGTTTTCACCGTTATGGGGGAAGATTTACAGGCTCACTACTGGAATAAAGACTGTTCCTGGAGAATTTTTTAAAAAATAACTTCATGCTGACAAATATGAATGATCATTCCTTCTGTTCCAATGTCAGAAAGAAAGCATTTGTAGTAATACCACAAATTGCTAAAAGGAAGCAGTCTCTCTCTCTCTCTCTCAGCAAATAATTTTAGACAGCAATCTTTTGGTAAGCTGAAGATTTTCACTGTCTCTTTTATGATATTATAAGATTTTCTCCTTTGAGAGACAAATTTACACAATAAAATATATGAGGAATTACAGAAAGCAACAATGTCTGATTATGTTCTTATGTTCAGGATTAAAATCCTGACTTGAACTTCTGAAAGAATGTACAGGAGTTTTTTTTTTTCCAGTTTGTCTATGGGTGATCAAGGCTATAAAATTTGTTCTACATTTTCATCTGTCACAGATTGCTTTTGGAATTATAGGAGGTCTGTGAGTTAAGTACAAAAATCTAGAGGTAGATAAAGAGACAGAAGTCCCTTCTTTCTGTCCTTAACTTTTTCCTGTAGGGTTTGAGTTAGATGCTTAGGTCATGCAATTTAAAGAAATCCCAAAACTCTTATTAATGGATTAATATT
This sequence comes from Dolichotis patagonum, assembly GCA_004027295.1. Taxonomy (NCBI): domain Eukaryota; kingdom Metazoa; phylum Chordata; class Mammalia; order Rodentia; family Caviidae; genus Dolichotis; species Dolichotis patagonum. The sequence goes on from PVJX010031474.1 coordinate 2,080, forward strand.
GTGGGTTAGGTACAGTGGTACCCTGGATCACAAATGCTATGCGTATCTGTGTGTGTGTGTGTGTGTGTGTGTTTGAGACAAGATTTTGCTATGGAGTTTAGGTAGGCCTTGAAACCACTTTGTAGCCCAGGTTGGCCTCAAATTCACAGTGATCCTCTTGCCTCAACCTCCTACGTGCTGGAATTACAGACTTGCACCATCATGCCTGACTACAAGCACCTTTGTTTGTTCACAAACAGAAGCATTTGGTAAAATTTTGTTTTTGCTTACAAACTCTGCTTTGGGTGACAAACACAACTGTGGCCATCTTTCCTGCACAAACAAAAACTTTCTATTCTTTTGCAGAATAGTGGACTGAATTAAGTTTTTAACTGGTGTACCATTGTATTAGACTATTAGATTACTATTAACTTTGTCTCATACTTCCCCAAAGAAGCCCATTATGTAGAAAGAAATGTATGGAAATCATTTGAACCCTAACTGATATTATATTATTTGGAAGGAAATTTTAACTCTATGGGGAAGAAAATCTTTATTATTAGTATAAAATGCCTCAAAGTATGTCAGACAATCTTCAAAGTGCTAGCAGCTCCCCTAACTGGGTCAGAACCTATTACTTAAATAAGAAAATTAATAGGAGACCAATAGGGAATGAAAGACAAAGCTACATGTAAGACATTTTAACTTATAAATGTAAGATTTTAGGAAACACTGTTGTATGATAACATGCATTATAGGTTTTCCAAAAGTGTTTGTGAAATTAGTCTGAGTAATGGAGTGAAGTGGTGTAAACTGAAGCAAATTGAAATGTTCATCTTAAAGAGCCAGATAAAGAGAGCAGGAACCTTTCTTTGTTGCTCTCTCCAAAGGACCTCAAATTTTATACATACCGATGACTATTCAGTAGTCATGATTTAGTGCTTCTACCTGTGCCAGGCACTGAGATGAGGCCAGGATGTGAGGTGATAACTAGGTAGGGAATGAGAGGACTATAAACAAAGATGTGCAGTAACAGAAGCATATACAAAGGACAAATGGAGGTGGGAACCAAGAGGAAAATGCCATTAAGTCTACTGACATTAGAGGAAATTAACAAAAGAAATAATCTGAGCTCAGTTTTGAAGGTAAATAGTGGTTTGTCAGAAGGACCATGGGCAAGGAAACTCCAGGTAACCAGAACATCATGTACTGAGAAACAGTGGCAGGAAACACTACAGTCAGCTCAAGAAATACAAATATTTCAGCACTGGTGGTTCTGAAGGTATAAGGTCTAAGCAGGATAATGAAGTATGAGGCTGCAAAGATAGCCAAGGCTTTAAATCCCATAATAAGAGCTTGGGAATTTATCCAGCAATCATGGATCAGGCTTTCAGTTGCTTTAAACAGAGGGCTGACAATTCAAATTATGATTCTTGAAATTTTTATGTGGAACTATTTTATCCTGTGCCACATGTATTCAAATCATCTACAGTGCTAGTTAAAAATTCAGAGCCCTGAATTCTACCTGGATTTACTCAAACTTTCCGGGGAGAAAATTTGGGACTTGGAATGTTCAACTAGCTTCCTTGCACCCTACCTTACATTTCAGACTCACTGCTGGGGGCGGGCATGGAGGTGGGAAAGGTTGAATTGGGGTGAGATCATCTAGGAGGAGCTGTGATGCTTGCAGAAAGTTCAAGGCAGCAACAACAGGGGCAGAAGGAGGAAGATAAATGTGAGAGATATTTTGGAGACAAAATCAAATGCAGTTGGTGATTGTTTGGACTGGGTAAAGAGGAAGATTTCAAATCACGTTTCTGGATTAATTGCGTGATGCACCAATAGTTCTTATTAGTGTTTGTTATGGATTAAAAACTGGTGGTCAGATTAACACCAGAGGAATTAAATCACTATGGTGCTGAGTGTAGATGGTCCACCTGAGGAAAGTTGCCAGCATAAATAGAGATGTGGAAAAGGAGAAGTGAGGTGTTTTGAGTTCTACGTGTTGCTGTTTGAGCTGTTGGTTCTCCTGGAGGAGCTCGTCATGACTAGTTTGCCCACTGTGAGTTTGACCACTGTCATCAGAGGAGCTCAGGACCTTGTTGGTGAGAGTGGCCGTGGTTCATTTTGAGGGAGCTCTGGTCCTTACATTGAGCATCGCTTCCTGACTCTGGAAGGGAAGACATGTGCCACTTAATCTCCAGGACAAACTTGTCATGGTGGTTTTCTGGCACGTACTTGACTGTTGTTATCCTTAGAGGAGCTCTGAGCCTCCGTGTCACTGAGGATGGCTGTGGTGCTTTTCAGGACAGCCCTGGTATTTATTTTGAGTATGACTTCTCGGCTCCAGCGTAGAACCCTTAACCTACTAGCATAGCTCCTTCACCCTGCTGGCATAGACTTTCTAGCTTCCACCACTGACCTTCAGGCCTTCCCAGCACGGATCTGTAAAAGAGACTGGCATGAGTCCTTCTTGTGGGCTCTAGACCTCCAGTCGGACCCGTGGGAGGCATTGTCACGAGCTCTGGGTCTTCAACTGGACTCATGTGGGACATTGCTGTGGGATTCAGGTCTTTGGCTGGATTTTCTAGGTCTTTAGTATTGTGGACAGATTTTCTGCACTTTCTTGTGTTAAACTCTGGGTGACCATCATGAATAATATAAATTCTGTGTCCTGATTCTAATTGTTCTCCTCACAACTCCTGACTAAACAGTGTTTTAATAAGCTATGCTTTTCCTTTAAATATGATTTTAGCTGGGCATGGTGGTATGGTGCGTGCCTATAATCCCAGCATTTGGGAGGCTGAGGCTGAGGCTGGGAGGGTCGCTGCAAGTTTGAGACGAACCCGGACTACATAGTGAGTCCAGGCTAGCCTTAACTACATAGCAAGATCCTGTCTCAAAAAAAAAAGACTTTAAAATTTGATACATTCCTAAATTGATGATTGTTTCTTTTGGGGGCTAAGTTGTTTTGCTGCTGTAGAATTGTATGGTAGGAATAAATGCCAAAAATATGTCAATTTATCGAAATCTGTTATAATCAACTTGTCAAGAAAAGATTTAGTTAGTTGTGTCTGCCAAAGTACCTGCAAATAAAATGAACAGAAACTTTGTTTCTGGTATTTCTGAGAGAGCCATACACTCGCACTGTAGGTCTAACTTATTACAGAGTCAAGTCACTAGATGCAATGCCCAATGAGCTGGAGATGCAGTGGAGTTTAGTAGAGTGGTCTTTCAGGTCAGGCAAAACCCAATACAATTGTTAAGTACGTTTCTGTGTCTCTATTCCATTTCTTCCTGTTGGTTCTGACCTAAAAAAAGACTCCTTTCTTCCTACTTTTGTCACTACTAACTCTTGTCAACTAACACACTGCAGATAAGAACCAAAACTGGAGTTCTTCCGAAGAGTGTGTGGAGATTACGGTGTTCACCCGTCTTTGCTTCTCTGTGCTCCCAGCCTACTGTGTCGTTAGGTTGACCATGTGGCTGGGTTCGGCCTAACTGGATGTTGGTGTAATTGACAGTGGACTCCCCTTGGAGACTGGCTTGATCTTCTGAGCTCTGAATTTATATATCCAAGCATGTGTATCCTACTTTTTTTATGAGCAATAAGTGCTTTTATTATATCAGCTACTGAGCTAGTTTGCTTTGCCTACTCTGGTCGACACAGTGGTATTTTCAATTACCTGGTTACTGAGACTATTTGTCACAAGCAAATGAAATTAATGGTAGGATGATAGACTCTGGGGTGACTCTTTTGATATAGCCTTACGTCACATCATGAGAATGACCCTTTTTTTTTTTTTTGGAGACAAGGTCTCATTATGCAATTCAGGCTGGCCTTGAGCTCACTTTATAAGAGGATGAACTGTCTTGAGCCCTAAGATACTGCCTTGGTATCTGAACTTATCTCTTGCCTTGATCCTACTCTCATTATGTTTGCAGGATTTTTTAAAATTGGAAAATGGGTGATTAATATCCATGTAATAGAATATTGTGGAGTTTAAAAGAGATGCCATATGTAAAATGTCTAGACCAGCGCCTAGCACATAGCAGGTGCCAGAGCCATCCTGGGAGAGTATCAGAAATTCGATCCCATAATTAACTTTGTAAATTTTTGATGTGATTCACAGATGGGTGTTATTTACATTAGTGACATCTAGTAATTTAAAAATTCCTGCTTAAAATTTGAACTCTCTACATTTCAATGTCATCATGCTCTGGCTGCCCTGCCTAAATTGATGCACGAATCAGTACCCAATAAACGATTACGATTTCTGTTTTACTATTGTTCTTCTAAAGGAAGTGAGACAAACATTGCTATTGTGAAGTATTATTCTCCAGATTTAGGGCAGAGAGGCTGGAGCTCCTTGGCCAAGACCGAAAGCTACACAGTGGTGTGCAACTGACTGGATGGATGCCAGTTGGACTGATTTATTCTAAAGGCCAGAAAGACTGGACTGAGCCATGGACATAATAGCCAAGTTCTAATCATGTTTGTCCACGGATCATTTCTTTCTGTAGACAATAGCAGGAAAAATGTTGGGTGTGGGTGAGGGTGAGGTTTGAGATTTCAAAAGACCCCAAGCCAGACTTCCATAGTTCCCAGCTTTGCAGCTATGTGAAAATGCTCACTGAGCCTCACCATTTAATTTGTCCACTTTGGAAATGAGGGTTTTGGATCAGATGGCCCATCCTCCAACCTGATATATGTTCATATATGAAATACAGATATTAAATACATATAATATCTATATTTTAAGGGTCTTTTCTCTGACCTACTATAACCCAAACATACTTGAATTACCACATGGTTTAGTCTCTGTACAGGAAAGAACTCAAATAAACAGCATCGTGTTTTAGAAGTATGAAGCTTTCTTCAGGTGTTTTGCAATTGTTCAATAAATTACCTAAATGGAGTTTCTTTAGGGGGAGACAGTCTTTTTTATTTATTTTATAAGTCCTTATAAAGTCAATTATCAGATGTGCAGATGGTATTCTTGTTCAAAACAGAGCTTTACTGAGATATAATTCACAATCTTACCATTCAGCCATTAAAAGAATACAAGTTAATAGATGTCAGGATGGAGAGTGTGCTCTTCATATAGAAAAAAATCTTAATTTCCCCTTGCTTCACTGTCGGTGTCACTCTTTTCCATGTGGCTCTCAGGTGCTCTGAATCCCTACTCGACACCTCCTGATTCTGTAGATTCTCTCTGAAGCCTATCACACGGTTTCTTGTCTTGCTTCCTGTTTCTTCTTTTTTGTATCAGAAATCGAACTCAGGGCCTCACGCTTGCTAAGTCTCTGGCTCCCTACTTCATTTTTTTGCCTCCTTTCAACTCTCAAATATATAAATCATCTGAGATTTTTCTGCTTTTCTGCTTTCCGTTTGCTCATTATTTAGATTGTGAATACCAAGGGAGAGTCTAAGAACAACCAGAACAGGTGAGACGGTTTCCCCTTTAGTCGTACATGAGGGATCTGGGGCTTCACACTGGACTCCCGCTGCCCTGGGGAAGAGGCACTGTGACTGCTTCTCCTGCGAATCTTCCTCTCTGCGGTTCCAGTCAGCTCTGCCATCAGGCATGGCTGGAAGTGGGAAGTACAGCGCTGCTTCCGAGGAAGGCCTAGCGTCTCTGGAGACAAACTGTTGAATTAATTTCCAACAGACTGACACAGATCACACTCATCTCATTTGTGCTGTAAAACTGCACGGCTGTGTGCTTGCATTGGTTCTCGCTTCTACCTAAGGTGAGTAGGGCTCTTGACAGCATCTCTGGATGACCTGGGTGTGTCCCTCAGCAAGGCGCAAGGCTGACCCCTGCCTGAAAGGGCCACGCCGCTCCCTGGAAGTCATCGCCATGTGGTGTGAAGATTTCTCCCTGACCCAGTTTGTTCATTGTGTTGTTTTACAGAATTTCATACTGATGAAAATCAATTAAGGAATAAATATTTATTAAGTGCCTGCTGTGTCTAAAATATGCTCTGAGTATTCTGTATAATACATGGTCCTTAATCTCAGAGGAGCCACAGTGAGAATGTCTACACAAGCAAATTAACAGTATCATATTAGAGGTAAAAGAAGTTTATCTTTTAAGACCAACTTGAATTCTTTAATTAAAAATATGTTTGTACTAAATCAACTAATCAATAACGTATTGCTTATTGTAAACTTCTTTTATAGGACAGAGAATTGTGAAAAACACAGTATAAACGATGATGAATTCTGCTTCTTAGAGTTAGCTCTCCTTAGAGTTTTGATGAACATGCTTTGAGACATCTTGCTATGCATACACACACCATATAGTATACATACATAATTTTACATAGCCAGATTTTTAACATACTTAGTATTTGTAAACTCCTTTTTTTATCACTCTACCGTATGGTAGGAACTGGTTTCTCCATCAATATACTTAAATGGATGGCATTATGTTTAATGGTAGCAGAATATTGCATGTATCATCATAATTTATTTAACTGATCCCCTATTGATGGAATTTAAATTACTCTCAATTCTTTAAAATACTATAAACAATCACTGCATGGTGTAATCCTGTGCCCATAGCATAAATTTCCTGGTGGTGGAATTACTGGATCCAAGAATTTGAGTGTGTACACTCTTGATATATAATGCCACATTTTCCTCAAAAGACAATCCCCTATTCTCTCTGATGAATGCAATCATTATGTATATCTGAAATGCACCAATAAAAATCTAATTTAAAAGAAGACAACCCCCTGGATCAGATGTTGTGGATGCCCTCTCCATGTATTCTTGTCCGTACTGGAGCACCTCAGAGGAAACAAGCTTGTGGCCTCTACCAAGAATATTCTGGAGCTGTGCAGTCCACACATAACTAGGGAAGCAGGAAACACTCAAAGTGCCCAGAAGTTAATGTGACTCTTGACTAATATATGACAGGAAATGATGGTGAGGGCCCCAGGGAGCTTGCCCTTCCCTGCGCTGTTCTGCCCAGTCCTGGGAGAATTCAGTTCAGTTACCTCTTGTAGAATCCTGTTTATTAATCCCTTGTTAATTCCTTTCCGCTCTTATTGGTCAACCTCCCTGTTCTTTTCTGGGATTTGCTTTTGGTGAGACTCAAATGAAGATAACTTTCATATCACACATGGAAAGTATGCCAGGCAGAATAATTCACCCTCCCCTCAAAATGTCTGGGGCTTAATCTCTGGAACCCCGGAGAATGTTACCTTACATGGCAATGGGACTTTGCAGGTATAGTCATGTATGCAGTCACATATTAAGAATTTTGAATCTTTAGGGTTACCCTGGATTATCCAGGTGGCCCCAACATGATCAAAACAGGTCCTTAAAAGTAAAAGAGAGGCAGAAGACGAAAGCCAGGAGAAAACGTGAGGATGAGGCAGACAGAGGTGAACGTCATAGCTTGGAAGGTGGAGGTGAGGCCCATAAGCCAGGGGGTAGGGGTGGTCTCTTGAAGTCAGAAAAGGCAAGAGAGTGAGTCTTCCCTCCAGGGCCTCTAGAAATGACCACAGCCCTCCTGACATTTTGACTTTAGCCTGGAAAGATCTGTACTGGGTTTCAAACCTACAAATGTATCAGATAATGCATTTGTGCCAAGTTTTTAGTAATCTCTTATGGTAGTAATAAAAAATGAATACAAAAAGTTAAACAATACAAGGCAGGAGGTGCCAGAAGCATCATATGGCAGTACTTGCTATTCCAAAACAGAGCCGTGCATAGCGAGGCCGAGAGAGGGGAGAAATCACACCCTTTCCTTCCTCTTGGGCAGTTTGCTTATGGATGAGCACAGAGGAGCTGCCTCACTGACCTCCCAACGCTGGCTGACAGCCAGAAATTCTCCCAACAAGCTGGGAGTTTGTGTGTTTTCATTTACTTGAAAATTCTGTTAGCTTTCTGAAAAGTTTGTTCTGTGTAAAAATTATCTGGTAAAAAGAAAAATTGGGAAAAAAAAGAAAGAAAAGATCTTCTGGGAGAATTTGTTTCAAATGCAGAGTCTTGGATCACATTTACCAGAGGTTCTGATTCAAAGGCCTGGAATAGGGCCCAAGAATTCGCATTTAAAACGAAGTTATTCTGACACATGTGCTAGAGGACTCTCCCAGGAGCGAGCTTTGCTCCTTGGTGGCTGAGGATAGGGTCTCCATGGCACCTACTTTGTCTCGCAGTTTAAGTAGGTAGGACCAGAAGAAAAGGAAATTGCTTGAATTTATCTAGGTTTGTTGTGAGCAAATATCCTAGTTTTTTGTTTCTGCTTGGGAGAAGTCAGTCACAATCTTTAGCATCAGCCACCAGGCTGACGGCAATAGAGAAGGAGGAGCCTGTGTCACCAGATACAGAGCATCTGGGCCTCAGAGCCCCCAGGAATTGTTTGATCTCCTGAGGGGTTTGCCTACAGTAGCATTTCCTCATTTGGCTGATGGGCGTATCATTTCCAGATGACCTTGGAGAGCCAGAGCAGTTTGCTCTTAGTCCCTAGAAGCTGCAAACTCAAACATTTGGGATATCCTGATGATTACAGATGTGCTGAAGGGTGCCTTGGCTTTCCCCCAGGGAGGGCCACGCAGGTCACCTTCAAAGAATGCTTGCCTTTGTCTTGTGCCTTTTTGAAGGAGGCCCCGTGCTTGTCTAGCTCCACGCAGCTCTCTGAAATGTCAGGAGATAAGCAATGCCTCTCAGCACGAAGGCTTCCAGACACATATGTGACAAGAAATTTGGCATCAGCTTTACAAGTGTCAGATGTCTAGGATAAAGCAATATGGGTATAGTATTTCTGGTGCTATTTTGGTGCCTTGTGCATGAGCCTGCAGCATTAGAAAAACCGCTTCTCAGCTTTGGGTGATAGCCTTACTGGCACTCAGCTTGCATGTCTGAGAGTACAGTACAGTGGGGTCACCAACATGCTGGTAATGGGCCACAGAGAGTCACCAACAGTCATGGAGCTGACCTTCCAGGGAGTGCCCTTGAGGGCCTGGGGCATTCTCCAATTTGTGATGGTTTAGGTGGCAGGGCCCCAGGGCTGCTCATCAGATGGTGCCAAGAAGAATTAACTCTTATGACACCCTGGTCCAGATGATGAGCACTCTGCTCCTCGCTTGTCAGGCATGGAGAGCCCAACAGGCAGGGTCACAGGCTCTGTCAGTTTATTTATTTTTGAATGCTATCAGGTGAATGACATCAGAACAAATTTCTGCACTATAGAATCCAGGGAATTTGTCTCCTGGCGAGAGCATTTTTGGCACTTTGTGACTTGCTGAAAGACTTGAAGTTCTCAGTCTGGCTGTTCATTGGTTCAGAGCAAATGCTTAGGGCACTTGGCTTAATGACTGTCATAAGCAGTGTGAAAAAATGTGTAAGAAAAAACAAAATATGGTAATGTAGAGAGGTTGTTATGGCAATAGTATTCAATAGGAATATTGTCTACAAAGTCTGAGTGCTAATACCTCCCCTCCACCAATATATTTGATACTGTCTGGGCCATGTTTTAATTTTAATTTTATTTGTTTATTTTAAAAAAATCTAGTGACAAGCTCTGGACATCATAGCTTATTATGAAGGTCCAAGTAACTTGAGGTGGAGACTCTCCTGAATGATTCAGATGTGGGAAAGAGAGAGCCATGTGAAAAGATGAAGGCAAGGCTTATAGAGAGAAGAAAAATTGTGTAGGCTGTAAATGTATCATGGAGTATTGTTTTGTAAAAAATAATTTAATTTTCTACCGATGACAAAGCTTGAAAAAGTGGGTTTATCCGAGAGTGTTAGAGGAGAGAATTTTCTAGGGTGGAGGATGTTTGAAAGGGAGAATGGGCTGTTGGAGAGGAATTCCTGATCTGGTGACTTAAGAAGAGGCTGCATCAAGAAAGGCTGAGGCCTGATGGGTGTCAATACCGTCAGATGGCAATCTCGTAGTGATAATGACAGAATTATTTTTCTTTCATTTTTTTCGTTTGAAAGAATTTGAGACTCACGGAAGGGTTGCAAACTAAGAGTTCCCAAATATCCTTTACCCAGCTTACTGTGACTGCTAATATCTCACACAACCAGGATACAAATATCAGGAAATATTTGGAAACACTGTTATAACTTGGTAGAGGCTTTGAGGAGAAAAAGAATAGGTAGGGCAAGGGTGACAGATTCTTCAAGAGAGCAGGTCACTTGTTAGTTTGATTGCCATTTGAGATCTTAAGAAACAGTTTTGTTGCAAAAATTCAAAAACCACAGATAAAGGAAGACAGACTGCTACTAGCATTTTGTACTTTTGATAATTGTTTCACTTGTCAAACAATTAGAGGGTCAATGTGTTGGATACAACGCTTACTGAGAGTTGTGTGTTTGATTGTTATACATGAGGCCCTGAATTTGACCCTCAAAAGAGACAGAGAGAAAGAGACAGACAGACAGACAGACAGACAGACAGACAGGGTCTTGTTATATAGTCCAGGCTGGCCTTGATCTCATGGAGATCCTCCTTCCTCAGCCTCCAGAGTGCTAGGATTACAGGAGTGTGCCACTATACCTAACTCTTCACATATCTTTGTTATTCAAATATCTGCTTAGGCCTTCCCTGACTACCCTAAAATAATACTTGTATGCTTTATTGTCCCCCCTCCTTCTTTTTTTCTGGTGCCAGGGATCAAACTGAGGGTTTTACAGATGCTAGGCAAGGACTCTACTACTGAGCCACATCCCTGGTCTCTGGTGTGGTGTGTTGTGGTGTGGTGTGTTGTGGTGTGTGTGTGTGTGTGTGTGTGTATGTGTCTTGTTTTGTTTTGAAGTTCAGAATACTTATCATTTACCTGAAAGATGATTTGTGTGTTCATATGTTTGTCATAAGTATATGATTTATCTCCCACTAATGATACGCTTCTTGAGGACAATGACTTTGTCTTATTTTTGTTGAATCTGGTTTTACACAAAATACTTGTTCAAAGAACGAGTGAATGCAGGAATGGCTACAAGTACTTTGAAGATATAAGTGGTCAGAAAGTGTCATGCAAAGACCTTTGAATTCACAATTCACATGTATGGAAGCAGTGTGATTATTTTTCAATTTTTTAATCACTGTATTTATAAATTTTCTCTTGCTTTTTACTGGTGTTGGAAAATTGTTTCTCATTTGAATCCCAAATAGTGACCTTGCAGCTGGTTGTCCCACAGGAATATTTTTGAAAGAAAAAGGATAAACTCTATGAAGCTCCATGAGCTAGAAGAATGATAACTACATTTAAGATAGTTGAACCAGTCTACACTCCCACCAATAGTGAAGAAGGGTTCCTCTTCCCTCCCAGCCCCACCAGCATTTGTTATTGGATGATTTTTTGATGACAGACGTTCTTTCTGGGGTGAGATGGAATTTCAGTGTTGTTTTAATTTGCATCTCTTGAATGACCAATGATGTTGAACATTTTAAAAATGTATTTATTTGCCATTTGTATTTCTTCATCTGAGAAGCATGTATGCATCTCAGATGCCCATTTTTGTACTGGGTCTTTGAACTGGGGGGGATCTGACTTTTTCAGTTCTTCATATATTCTAGTTAGAAATTCTTTGAGGGACAATTGGCTACACTCTGTGGGTTGTCTTTTCACTCTGTTGGTGATTTCTTTTGGTGTGCAAAACTTTTTAATAAGGTGAGAACTTGCTGATTCTTTGAAATATTTCCCATGAAGTTTGGGTTTTCTTCATGAACTCTCTGCTTACACATGTCTTCAAGATTTCTACTTACTTTCTCTTCCAGTAGATTTAGTATTTCTGTTTTAATAGTTAGATCTTTGATCCATTTTGACTTTAGTTCTGGGTATATTCCCAGAAGGATTAAATACACCATACCATAGCTATATATGTACACTCATGTTTATAGAAGCACAATTTATAATAGCTAAATCTTGGAAACAACCCAAGTGCCCATCAACCGAGGAATGGATAAAAAAGATGTGGTATTTTTATATAATGGAGTACTACTCAGCTATAAAGAAGAATAAACTTGAGACATAGGTAAATGATAAACTTGAGACTCATAAGTGAAAGAAATCAGACTCACATGTGTATTGTCTCCTTGGTGTGAGAAACTGAAAGATTAAATAAGGTCTAAAATGTACAATCAAGTACTAGATATTGTGAAATGGAAAGAGATTGTTCAAAAGGAAAAAGGAACTAGGGTGAGGAAGAGGGGAAAGAACAGAAGAGAAAAGGGAAAAAGTGCAAGTCAGTTATGCTATTAGTGTCTCTTAGTTCTTTAAAAAGGAAGATTTGTGCTAATATCAATTGGAGAAATTTTTATACTCACATCTTGTACTCTGATCAACTACTTTAAAGATAACAACGTGCAATGTATTAACTATTGTTATTTTACTTTTATTTTGTAATAAAATTTTGTTTTACCTTTTTTCTATAAAATAAAAAATTAAAGTATAAAAATGGTTGAATTGTAATTATTACTTAGGATTAAATAAAAACAAAAGAATCATAGAGTTCTGTCAGTGTCTTGGGAATTATAGTGCCCAACAGATTAATAGGAACTCAGATCTTTATAAATGAACTAAAATCTTTCAAAATATTACGCATGTGCAGTGTGCCCAATAGCCCATTTCTAAGAGACAATGTCATCTAAATACCGAGGAGGATTCAAATTTTTTTTTTTTTTTTGGAACTGGGATCAAACTCATGATGCCTTGTGCTGCTGAGCTAAATCCCTGGCCCCTCAAAATGGTTTTGTTAGCTGTGTATGTGACTAAAGTGCACAATACATATCTATTATTTAAAAAATTATTTGTGTGCAAATAGGCAACTGTGTGGTGCATGCAAGTGCTGGGCACCTAAAAAAATCCTCTCTGCGTGAAGATAAGTAAAAAATTTCTTCCTGACTCGGCTGTGCCAGATTTCAGAGGGGTGATTTAGGGCAGCTGATTCTGGAACTCTGTGCTTTCATCGTCTCATTTAAGGTGTAAGCATTTTTTTGGCTTTTTGAGAGAGTAGTCCAGGCTGACCTTGAATTTGTGATGACCCTCCTGCTTCAGCCTCCTGAGTACTAGGCTAATAGGCACTAGCCACCATACCTGGTTTTTAAGGTTTTAACAGAGGCTTCCCATTAGTTGTGAGTGCAGTAGGAAGAATAGTGGCTCCCCAAAGGTGTCATGTACTGATCCTTGGGACTTGTGAATATGTCAGGTTGTATGGCAAGGGGGATTAAGTTTCAAACAAAATCAATGTCACTATAAGGGGCTTGGAGGTTGAAATATTATCCTGGATTATCTGGTGGGTTCAGTGTAAATACTGGGTCCTCTAAAGTGAAAGTGATTCAATCAAAAAACAGGCAACTGAAATGAATAGACTCTTCTCAGTAGAAGTACAAATAGCCAGAAGTACTTGAAATGATGCTCATCATGGCTGGTGAGACATATGGCACGCTGTTTTGTAACCAATTCTGTGTTCATCAGAGAAATGCAAATTAAAACAACACAGATTCTCTCACTTCAGAAAGAAAGGCTATCATCAAAAAATCAAATAATAACAAATGCTGGGGAGGCTATAGGGAAAAAGGACCCCTTCTCCAATGTTAGAAATATAAACTGATACAACCACTGCAGGATGGAGATGCTTCAAAAAAGTAAACACAAAAATTCCTTTTGACTCAGCTGTTCCTTATCTAGGTATCTTCCTGAAAGAGGTAAAAGACATTGTATTACAGAATCCATGCATACTTATGTTTCTAACAGCATAGCACATATTAAGTCAGTCTTGAAAGTGGCCTATATGTCTACCAATAAATGAATGAATAAAGAGAATGTATTTATACACAGTGGAGTACTGCTCTGTTATAAAGAGGGATAAATTTCACTCATAAGAAACTGGATGCACCCTGATACCATAATGTTATGTGAAATAAATCCATGCACAAGCTTTAAATATTGCATTGCTTCTCTTATATGAGAAACTCAAAATACAAAATAAATTAAGGTGTGAAACAGAAGATAGAGAAATAGAAGACAGAGAAAGCAGAAGCTAGAGGAAATAGGGAAAGAGACCAAAAGACGGAGGGAAGGAGACAGAGGTGAGCGGAAGGGGACATAAAAAGAATTAGAGTATGTTAAGTACGGGTACCAACTCCTCACAGTAAGTGTAATCATTATGTACCACAAGCATGTATTGATAAAAATTAAATTTTTTAAAAAAGTGAAAGGGAGAGGCAGAAGATATCATTGCAGTGATTACACGGAAGACTTGGCTGGCTGTCGCTGTTTTTAAAGAGCATTGACCCAACAGGAGAGTGAAGAGAGTCACCAGCCAATAATGAGGACAGCCTCTATGTGCTGGAAATATCCACAGTGGATTCTCTCACAGAGCCTTCAGAAAGGAATGAACCTCAGATGTTAGTCCACTGAAAATGGTTTCTCACTCCCATAACTATAAGCCACTATCTTTACTGTTTTTAACCACTATATTTATTTTAACCTGTTAGAGCAGCAAAAGGAAATGTAATGCATGATTCACAGCTTTCGAGAGACCTTCCACAATTGGATTCCAGTGAATCTACCCAACTTCACTTCCTGTCACTCTCCGACAGTGTCGGCTGCTCTAGTCTCCTAAGTTTCACCTCTCTCTCCACATGTGCTAGGCTCAACCCCAGCCCCGGTTATTACCTCTCGGTGGCTTTCTCTAGCATGAGCCTGTGTGGATATGGTTTATTCTCTGTATGAACTTCTAGGCTCACTTTACTTGGACTCGTCAGAAGATCAGATGTGACCTGCATTTTAGCCATGTGTGCCACTGGTGTCATGTAGACGACCGATGGCTCAGTTTTAGGCGCATGCATATTGACTAGTGGGAGAGTTGAACACAGAGCAGTTAAGAACAGCACGACACATAGTATAGCTGAAACACAGACTATTATAAGAATGAAGGGAAGGAATGCCCGACTGCCTGGTGATGGTGAGTTTGGAGAAAAAGACTGTGTCAAAGTAAACATTCTCAAGTGGGGAGATGCTCGGCTGACTCATGAGTGATGGGTTTGCAAGGGAGCAAAAGGGAAAGGAGAAGTTATTTCAGACAGAGGATAGCTAGTTCAAAGCAGAGAGGTATATGGTGTTTTACGAAGGGGCTACGAGTTGTGTGGCATAACGATAGAGATTTAGGGAGAGAAGCAAGGGAAATTAGTTTAGAAAGGTAGGCAGAAATTAGATGACACGCAGGTTACAGGTTGTGCTGAGTGACTGACAGGTAGGGGGAGTCAATGAATGGCTTAAGCAATAGAATGATTTACAGATTGGAAGATTCGCCTCAGTGCCACAGGGTACAGAGATGTAGATGAGGCTGAAAGCAGAAAGAGAAGAGCAGGGAGGCTGTGGTCTAGGGAGGAATCAATCGCAAGAGTCTGAACTGAGGTACTAACAGTAGATTTGGAGTGGTGCGAGTTGACGTCAGAAATATTTGGAGGAAAAACTAATCTATGGAGAGGAGGTCATGGAGTGAGTGACTCTGATAGAAAAGTCGATTTTGTGAGACAAGGAATATGTTTGGTTTATTGGTGAATCTGAAGTGCACACGGAATGTGATGACGAACAGTCCCAGCAGGCCAGGGAGATGAACTACCTAGCAGGTAGTGACGTCAGACGCAGGATTTAGGCTGAAGACAATTCTGGAATCATTAGTATACAGGCAAGAAGGCAGAACTATATAAATATGTAGGGTGGGGCTAAATGGCTCAGGAAGCTTTAGGACACCCAGGAGACAGTGGTGTCCCCGTGTCTTTTTTTTTTTTTTTTTTTTGGTACTGGGGATGGAACTCATGACCTTGCGCTTACCAGGCAAGCACTTAAGCCACTGAGCTAAATCCCCAGCCCATGTCCCCGTGTCTTCGTGTGACTACTGTAACAAAAATACCACAACGTGGCAGCTCCCGCAACATAATTTTTCTCTCACAGGTCAAGAGACTGAGCAATCTGGGATCACTGTGCTAACCTATCTGGCATCAGGTGAGGGCCTCTTCCCGGCTTGCAGGCAGCTGCTTCTCATCCTTCCTCCCCTGGAGGGGAGGAGCCCGGAAACAGTTCTCTTGTGTCTTCTCCTCTTCCACCTCTGCCTCTTTCTTTGTACTAGGGATTGAACCCAGGACCTACGCACTGAGCTGCAGCCCCAGTCCTTGTTTGCTTTTTTCTTTTGAGACAGAGTCTTGCTATGTTGCTAAACTGTACAGGCTGGGATTGAACTTCTTATCCTCTAGCTTCAGCCTCTCTGGGTGCTGAGATTACAGGCACCTACTGGATATTTGTCTTCTGTTATAGAAACACTAATCTCATGTGTGAAAGCTCCAAGCTCATAACCAGTCATCTCCCAAAGGCTCTTCTGCCTACTACCGTAACGTTGAGGAGTAGGATTGCACTATGTGAATTGTGGAGGATGGTCACAGTCATGGAACACGGGGAAGGGAATATGACAGGGAAATTTAAACAGATGGAAAGGACTGAGAGGTCAGGTAGAATGACAGATGTTTTTGTTACAACCGAAAAGCATTTTTGCAAGCATGAGGTTGTGAGTTCAATCCCCAGTACAAAGAAAACAAAAAGAAAGAAAGAAGGAAGGAAAGAAAGAAAGAAAGAAAGAAGAAAGAAAGAAAGAAAGAAAGAAAGAAAGAAAGAAAGTCTGCTACTTGGCCATGCAGCAGTCCCAGATCATTATGTGAGCAAGCAGATCAAAGATTTTGACGTGAGCAAATAAAGGATTCCAACAATATTAACATTCTGATTGCAGCTAAGTGCACTGTGTGTTCAACAATTCTTCTGTAGACTAAAAAATATTTAATTAAAGATTGAGAACCAAAAAACATGTCTTATTCATGATATTGCAGAAATAAGTTCCTCATGCCTTCAACTAATAATTCTGCTTATGTGTCTCAAATACGTCTATGTCTAGTCATAGATTCTCATTTTTATGCCAGTCTCAAGTTGAAATTGCTTATGGGACACTTCTAATCAGAAATTCTGCCACCACATCAATGTTTACATGTCTAAAGCCATATTAATATCATCCAGCAACCCAAGCAATCTTTCTCCACATTCCAGTTTCTGTTATTGATGTAACCTGTTACTGATATTATAGTCCCTGAGATTTCCCCAAATGAGAACAAATTACAGCAGGAAAAAAAACCCTAGAATAGTTGTAGAGATTTTGAGAGTTTAGTTTAGATTCTGACACTCAGCCATATGTAATTTTGGTTAAGTCGCATAAACTTCAGGATCTGTTTCCTGGTGCCTGAGTTGAAGGGCCCAGGATGGAAGCGAGATGACTCATTCATTCATTCATTCATTCAACAAACGTGCTGGCCGCGTGGCCTGTGTTGGCCAGTCATCCGAGGGGCAGGAGTGGGCTGTGGGGTGTGAGCGGGGCTCAGGTCCTGCTGTGGATTTGTCCTCTAAACATGTCCTGCCCTGGTCTTTAACCGAGCCTCACAGTGCTGTCTCACGGCCTCTCTGCGTGGCTCCTCTCCACTGAGTCTCTTTAGGCAGAGCCAGTGCCTGGGAGCTGCTTCCTCTCCTGGACTCACTTGTCACTGCTGCCCTCGCCAGACTAAGGCTTCTTCCCAGCGCTGCCTCAAGCGCTGTCCCAGATCTTCCCACTGCTGTCAAGGTCTCTGCCACCTGTCCTTATCTTTCTGTCTAACTTTATCTCTACTTTCCTACACGAAACCCGTCTTTAGTCAGCCCAGTCTTCGTGCTTTTCCAAACTCGCCAGGCCTCTACCTGTCTGTACTCACCGAGGCGCCTTCCTGAGATGGGAAGGCATCCTGAGTGCACCAGCGACATCCACACGCCCTCATTTTCCTGCCAGGACCCCTCTGCACATTTTGCCTGTTCTGGATGCCTGGCTACAGAGGATTCTGCACTATCATGTGTTACACACGAGGCCTTGTAACTGCAATGCATCGGGAGCTCCTTACGTGCAAGTGCTCGCCGGGCATGTATCCCATTGCTAAGCCCCATCCAGGAACACAGGCGAGGAGGATGAGACCCTGTAGTGCTAAAGCGGGCTTGCCTGAACTCTTAACATGCTTTCCTGCCTGTGGGATCAGCCCACAGCCTGTGACTGACCTATCCTCGCTGAACTTCCACTTAATTATTTGCAAAGCTGGGGCATCAACATTACTTGCCCCAGTTATTCACTAGTTACTCATAATCAACCACAGAGTGTCTTTCTGTTGTTTTGTTTGTTGGATACAAGGTTATGCTATGTAGTCCAGGCTGACCTTGAGCTCGTTATGTGACCCAGGCTGGCCCAGAACTCGGAGCAATCCTCCTGCCTTCTTAGCCTCCTGAGTGCTGGGATCACAGGCATGCGCCCCACGCCCAGCTAGTTTTTGAAAATATTGGTAAAAAAAAAAAAAAAGGAAATATTGGTATGCAGTGTTTACGGAAGTGTTGGCTAGTGTTACTTCATTGGATTATTGTGAAATTAAATGAGATAATTCATGTGAAATCCTCAGTGTGTTTCCTGGCTTGTAATAAGCATTCAAAAATATTAGCCATGGTTATTTTATTTAACAGATGAGGAGACAGTGGAAAAGGAAATGGCCATAGTAATAATTATTGTCAAATATTTTCAAATTATGAGCCAGCATTATAATTATCTCTATTTTTTGAATAATAAGGAAACTGAGGCTTAGAAAGATTAAATCATTTGATAAGATTAAATCACAAAAAACCCCCACACATATATAACAAAAGATTAAATCACACAATTAGAAATGAATGGAGCAGATTAAACCTGCAGAAAGCCTAATAGCATAATTGTTACATTTTAAATTATTATTCTCATGCTAATCTCTCTGATGAAATCACCCATATTTTGCTCATATAGCTATTTTGAGGGCTTTAATCTTTTTTTTTTTTTTTGCACCGGAAATCTAACTAAGGACCTAGTGCTTGCTAGGCAGGCATAGTATTGCTGAGCTATATCCTTAGCTGAGGGCTTTAATCTTAAGGACCAACTGCTTTTATTTAATGATAGATTTAAAATATTTCAAATATGTTAAATCTTTTTTTTTTTTTTAATCTTTTGAGACAGGGTTTTACTTTGTAGTCCAGGCTGGCCTTGAACTCATGGCAATCCTCCTGCCTCAGCCTCCTGAGCACTGG
>PVJX010031475.1:0-21194 GCA_004027295.1 Dolichotis patagonum
CCCGATGCTCGCTGCTCCTGGTATGGGAGTCATTTGGGGCTTTTCTGGCAGGGCTGTGGAGCAAAGGCTGCTGCCCTGGTTTCTTTCTTCCTTTGTGCTGACTGGAGGCATGCTGACCACCACTTATGAGCTCTTTGATCTTTTTTATTTTTGAACATATGGTCAGGACCTCGCCAGTGCCCGGAATGGTAGGCTGAAATTCTAGCAGGCTCGGGCGCGTGTGATAAACTGCTTTGCTCTGAGAAAACCCGAGTGCTGTGCAGGCAGCGGCCTGGTGCAGATTAAACCACACCCGCGGAGAGAATGTGCGTGTGCGTGGCTGTGTCAGCCAACAGGCCTGCTGCCTAAGGGCCCTCGGTTCAGAGCTCCATCCTCCAAGAGGCTCAGAAATTCCAAAGGCAGCAGGATTCAGGCCACCCATTTCACAAGCTAAAATGCGTCTAATGGAGCTTGCTCTTCGTTCTTCTTTTCCATTGTATTTGTATTTTGCTTTTTTTAAAACAATATCTTCATGGAAGATATTCCTATTTCATACAGAATTAAATCCTCTATCCCCTCCGCTTCCATTTCCAAAAGCACAGCTCTCCTTTATGGCATTTAACAGCCATATTACGGACTTCTGGGGAAAAGATTTAAAAACTATCATCAAGCCCTTCTATTGAGCAAGAATACTGTTAGTTGAGTTTTCAGTATAACTTTGTTCAAAACTCTGCAGTGCTAATTTAACAAATCTCTGGCATCTGCCATCCAAGATTAGTGTAAGGCTCATGGCACTGACATCCAAAGCCTCTCCAAACACAGGTGCAGCCCGGGTCACAGTGGAGAGTTCCATGCAGTTAATGAAAAGTAATGAGAGGGTCACGGGGCCCAGGACGTCCAACCGCTCAAGCCTGGATCTGCCCCTCGCTCTCTTTTGGTCAGTGCCTTCTGTCTTTCAGAAGCTCACTTCTTCATTTCCAATATAGAGGTAACTGAACTCTATCAAAGGGATTGCTATGAAAATTAAAGAATGCGCAGAAATGCATGGCTAAGTATGTGATGAATTCAGATACTGAATCCCATTGACTCCAGCAGAAAAAAGCAAAGGCAGGGCAGGAGGGAAATTCTCCTGCCCTTACAGTGTGCGGGGAGTACCCACTGCCCTTCTTTGGGTCCATAAGGACTTTTGGGTCTCATAATTTGGGGATGACGCATTCTTCCTTTTGCACAGTGTGAACCTAAACCCCATCCTCATGGTACAATCAGGCAGTTGCGGAGATTGTGTGCCAGACCTGTGCAAAGCCGCTAATGAACACCGCCTCTCCTCACGGTCTCCCTGCACTGTCAGAATCCCAATCTGGCTCCTAGAAAAATTTCATTTTTGAGATTACCAAAGCACAAGCAAAAGAAGCAACCTGAGATTCACCTGCAGGAGCTTGGGGTGCAGGAGAGCCAGCTGAGAGAGGGTGGTCCCCGATGTGTCACCTCCCTGCCCCATGCACACACAGCTGTTCACTACCTGACACAGGGTCCACGCGGCAAGAATTTGGGGTGTTTTTTTTAACTGTTGTTTTTTTGAGTGCAGAAGGATTGTTTTGGACTGCACATAAAATATACAATATAATCAATGTATATCAGTAACAAAGCTGCCTTTTTAATATATTTATTATAATATTAAAACAGGGCAAAAAAGGGAGGAAAGGCTGGCTGCAGAGTGGACCCCGTTGCATAGCATGAGTGGCAGCTGATTGCATTGACTCTGTCACATCCAAGGCACTGTCCCTCCCTGAGCACCCACCAACATTAAGTCCACTCACTGCCACCTCTCCAGAACAGCTGGGTGTGAGAACAACACAGCAGCAACCCACAGAAAGCCCAGGGGGAACCCTCGCTCCCTCCTGAGCTAAGTGATTCCAAACCCAGGGAGTAAATGTTGGGTCCCTGTCTGGCTTAGGTATGTGATCAAGCTGTATTCATGTTGCACTCTATGACTATAATAAATGCCTGTCGCTAAGAGGCTGTGGAAGGAAAAGATTGCCAGGGCAGATTTGGAGGACATTCTTGGTTTCTTCAGTCACTGCAATGGAGTAGCAGAAGTGAGAATCTTCTCACTGATGCTCACTTCTCGCTGGCCCTCAGTTCTGCCCAGCGGTGGTCAGCGGGCTGCTGGCCAGACTTGTCTCTTCCTCAGAAGACTCTTTCGGGAGAGGTGTCTAAGGTCTTTACTCAAATCCACCTGTCAAGCCACTGTGGTGACAGGGAAATAAAGAAGCGAAGTCACCAGATCAGAACAGAGAGAGCCTTCTCCACCCTTCTGGATGCCTTTGAGTTCAGAGCAATTTCCGTGAAAATTCTAGGTTGTCCAATCATCTCCCTAAAATGAGCCAAGGGGACACTTGAAAGCCATGACTCAGTTCCGTGTGTGCCTTTCCTGGACGTTATCCTAGACACGTGCAGAAGGGGCCTAGTGACCACTGGAGGTAATTCCATGTTAGATCCTGGGGTCCTGTAAATCTTAGGCACTTGCTTGCTCTGTCGAAAGCAAGGCAGAAGTTCTCTCTTTTGATCTTGTTTATGACACATAATAACGGGTATATTTACTTGGTACAATGTAATGTTTTGCTGCATGTACACACTGTGTGATAAATCACAGCAGGATATTAGGCATATCTATCACCCTATGCATTTAGAAGTTTTTATACTTGTAGACTGCATTTAAAAAGGAGATATACAAAAGGTGATCAAAATATATGGTGAATATTTCAATATTACAGTGAATGACACATTGCTGTTAATCTCCTTGTAATTACTCCCTTTGCTTTGAACACTCTTATCCCACCATCCTCGCCACTTTCTGAAGCAATTCAGGAAGTCCTCTTTCAGGCATATCCTTACAAGTTCTGATCAACTATACAGTGAATGCTCCCGCCTAGCGCCCCCCAACAGAAAGGCAAGCTCATAAACACATGCTGTGTCCTCATCTACCTCATTCACTGTATCTGGAACCGTGAAACTTCTGGCACCTCCCCAAGGTCACAGAAGTCATAAAAGGTAAAGGTTCTGAATGAATTTGGGCAGCCACTGGGCGACTAACGACACTCAGGAAAGAGGACTCCAGAACTGCTGCAGAAAGTGGCAAAGATGGTGGGATGAGTGTGTTTGAAGGTCGCCTAGTCTGAGGAGGATTCACAGCAATGTGTCTTGCACTGTGAATAAACATTTCAAAATTTAAACACACCCTGTTCTTCAATGATACTTCATTTGTTTTCTTTTCAAAATTCAGTCTTACGTTCAACAAAAATACTTGATGGTTGTAGACTCTAATTTTCAGCCAAGTGTTTTAGCAACAAGAGCACAGCAGTTTGGCAAAACCAACACTCAAGAAAGCAAGCTTGAACAATGGTAATGCCCCCACTTTTGTTCTTTCAAATTATTGCAGGACAGTGCAGAAAACTGGCTATAGAGTTGCATAGGAAGGAGGTAGGCAAGCAGGGTTTTCTATCTCAGAATCCTAAGAAGATGACCTCCAGAATTCTTGGGATTTTCTCCCATGTTAAACTTTAGATTAATGATGTTTGATTTGCTTTTCTCAGCAGAATCCCTTTTTAAAAAGAAACTTATGAGGAGCTCCAACACAGATAACAGATTAAAACAGCATTTTTGAATATGAAGTTATTTTGAGCATTGTAATTTTTATTTTGTTGATATTTTCTGCAACAGAAAGTCAGCAAAAAGCATATGTATGGTTTCCATAGCTTCTATCAGGCTAATGTTTGGTATTTAACACGCAAAGTGTGCGTACTGGCAGAGCTTTTAAAATACTTTTACTAAAATTAAGATTTAGTGATATCTGAATCAAATTTTTATAAGACTCTTTCAAAAGCATTTACCTAGCTACTGGGTCAAACCTACACTACAGAGATTCCAAAGTGCAAAAGAAAATATGTTTTTCATCCTCTGTGTACTAGAAGAACAAATGTCTCTCAAGTAAAACAGAATGAAATTATTCTCATTATAAAAGGATTTGCAAGATGTGTATTCATGTATGGAAAATCACAGAGAATCTCATTCATTGTACAATAAATTAATGTGTTAGCAATAATAAAAGCCAAAAATAAATTCAATTTTAAAATATATCTTTTTAAAAAAAAAAGGATTTGTCTCATTACTAAAGACGCACAGGTCACCTTCTATTAACACCTTTGTGTTCATAAATAAGATGCTACATATCAACCAGAAATTAAAGCAAATCTGAAATTACAAGACAGGAATAACAGGTGAAATCAGCAAACGGTAATCGCTGCGGGACTTTCCTGAAAAGAGGTGCAGGATTAGTTGCCTTTTTTGCATTTTTCTTGCTTGTGGTTTGCACAGAAGTTGGGACACGGTGGGGAAGAGAGAGGACGGTGCCCCTGACCTACCGCCGAGGCCTGCCAGGGCAGAGCTACGAGCCTGGGCCTCATGCGCGGGGACGCAGGGCAGCTGTGAAAGAGCTATGAAAGGCATCTGTACTCTCCTTTTAATTTTGCTGTGACCCTAAAACTAATCTAAGAAGAAATAAAGGAAAAGCAGTGAGAATAGAAGATCAGAAATACAGAGTAGAAATTCTCTCCTCTGATGACTTGAAATGAAGGGGGAAACACTCCTTCTCTTCCCAGCAGAGCTGGGCAGTTTAGCTTTCCTTACTAGTCACGTAAGACTCAGTTTATTTGACTCCTAGATAGAGCACATGAGTATCATTCACTGTATGACAATTTTTATTTTAGGAGCTTTGGCTTTATTGGTAGTGATTATAGTATATTTTTCCGTCTCTTTTTTTCCACCTCAGCCTTGTATGCGGTTAGAATTTTTAGGCACCAAACTTACCTGCTACTCACTAACTTTTTGTTGCTATTAGTTTTTAATGCCCAACTTTGATACTTGTCCTGTAGCAAAAATAAAAGGGATAATAGTCATTTTGAAACAATGTTTTAATTTAAAAATTCAATATAGAAAAGGTAGGAAGATAAATGAAGACATTACACCATTTCTTCCCCCTAGTGATGGTCACTATGATATTTTGGTGCTTTCTCACTTTATAGGATGTATACAGTTTTTAGTTTATGAAATATGATTTCTGTAGTTACAGTATTGCATCCAAATTTATTCATTCAATGAGTTTCCTAAAACATTTAATGGCAGTCTGATAGTGTCATATATATATTGGTGGGTATAAGTGTCATTTTTCATTTTGGCTGCATAGATATATAAGTAATAGTTTCTTTGTTAAAGCATTTCTTATTAAAAAAAAAAAAACCCAGGCCTCACATGAGGGCATCACCCGAGCTCCACACTCACTAGGGATCAAAACAACGTGCCACTTGGAATTTTTATTTGCAATCTGACCTCACCCCCTCTCTCCAGAACAGAAATCACAGTGTGCAATTACAAACACTACAGCTTGGATCCCAGGCCTGGGGGTCCCCTGCATCTCTTCTGTCATGCACTGTGTCAGCTCAGCACGAAGACAGCTCTGTCCCCATCCCAGGCAGATGGTGGTCTCCTCTGAGTCTCCCTCAGATGCCTATTTCCATCCCATGGACTCCAGCAACCTGGAAGCCAAAGCATGATTTCATGCCCACATGTTTGCTTTTGATGACAAATCTTTTCCAAATTCCAAGTACCTGTTGAATACATTGGTATCATTCATAAATAAAATATAACCTAAAAGCACAAAACCTGAAATATTTGCAACCGAATCCTGTCTTTAATGTGAAACACACAGACACAGACACACATACACACACACACTGCTCTCTTTGGAAATTAATGTAATTATGTGGTCCTTTGCAGTTTAAGTTTCATAAACACATCTTCTGCAAAGTGGATAAGCATGGATGTTGCTAAAGTTTCAATGAAAGAAGCGAGCCTCAGAAGTGCTTTTCTACTTCTGATTTTGCAGCTTCACCTCCACAGAGAGAACAGCGCCCTTAGGTGGAGTCAGCAAGACCAAGGCTGACCAAGGTAGAGTCTGAGGCCCTGATTCTACATTTCCACTGTGTGCGGGGACCCTGGGGCTCACCAAACACTGCTTGATACAAGAGAAAAGCTCCATGTTTAGCACCTGCCACCCTCAGAGTCCTGATTATCATTTTGTCACCATTCCTACTCTGTTACCATACAGCCCTTGACTCTGTGTGACTGGACATTATCATACAACTCAAGGCCACCATATGAACCCTTTCATGAGGTTTCTACGCTTCCCTTTTCCAGCCCTTGATTCTAGCTTCTCTTCTCTCTGTTCTGCTTCCCTATGAAACAACTCATCTGGCAATAACTGCAGCAGAGGGATGACTTTCCTACTTGCTTCCCACTAAATCAGGTGTCTTTGAGGGGCTTAAAGGAACTTAAAATCTCTTTCCTTGAAAAATCTCCTTTTGTACATGTGCTGGACACCCCTCCGTATGACCCTTTCCTGCCCTGATATTTTGAAGTAACCCCAGGTACACAAATTTTAGTGGGAATGAAAATGTACACAGTGAGAGACAATCCCAAGAAATCTCCTCTAAATTGTGCCACATGACATTCAAACACGGAGGACTCAGAACACTAGATCTGGGGTTAAATAAATTAGATGCCTGCAATGTAGAAGCAGTGATCAAAATACATACTGAATCTTTTATGCTTTAAAAATGTATTACCAAAGATACACTACCCTCCCTTCCCCTCACGATACTCCCTCTCGCTTTGAGTACACGTGTCTCATTATCCTGGCCACTTTCTGCAGCAGAACTGGAAACTACACTGAATGCTACTGTCCTGTCATCCAGTGAAAAGGCGGCTCCTAAATACACAATACTGTGTCCTCATCCACGTGATTTGCTGGATCTGCCACTGTGTGACTTCTAATCTTTCCCAAAGTCAAAATGAACGTGAAAGGCCAACATTCTGAATCTACTCAGGACACTAAGGCAGCCACAGCTGCACAACTAAAGACATGCATGAAAGAGGCTGCACAGACCTGCTTCAGAATGGAGCAGAGTGACGGGATAAGTGTGCGGGAAGCGAGGGAGAGAGTATTTTGAGGAGATTTATGGCAATGTGTCTCTTACCGTAATATTTTGTAAATTGCACATTTACTATTTTGTTGGCTGTATCTCATACTAGTTTTCTTCTTTGGCCACAGAGTACATTAAAGCTTTAAAGATTCTGCAAAGCTCTACAGTAAAAAACAACAAACAAAAAAATCCTATTCATTGCATGGAATGCAAAATTTCCCAAATTTAAACAAAAGACCCACAGAGCTCAGGAAAATGATGACCTAAAAGAATTGAGTTAAGAGAATCTGGAAAGTTTTCTATTGCAACTTTTTGAAGAATTACCTCTTAATCTTGTGTAACCAGCCTTTGAGAGTATTGTCCTGCCCTTCTGTGGTTAGGAAAAGCAACATGGTCCTTAAAGACAGGGACACGAGAGGAGGGGGAAAGACAGAGGTAGAGTGTGAAACCCAGAAGCTGGCACCTGCCCAGCCACTGTTTTTCATGGAAATGAGAACAAACTGAAAGGTCAGACACTGCAGAGAAAGAGTTGGGCTTGTCTTTTGTTTTTTGTTTGTTTTGTTTTGTTTTGTTTTTCCTAACAAAGACTGAAAAAGTGATAGAGGCAGAAAAAGCTAAGAATGTTATAAAGACAGCAAACACCATAAGAGAGCATTTTAACATGAACACCACATCACCACGAATTCTTTTTGATAATTAATAAATGTCTCATGTTAAATGAGCCAAAACCTAAAATGTATCAATAAGCAGAGATTGACAACCTGCTACGAAAACAAAGCACCAGTGAGCGATACCAGTGAGATTCCCAGAAGCATACTTGCCTATCCTGAAGCTCATCCTAGTGTACATAACTTCCTTTGCCACTAGAAATCCAAGCCGCTCTCCCACCAAAAACTCCACAAATTGGAACCTGCTGCTAAAGCCAGGCTTTGGCAAGTGACTGCATTTCAGCTAAGCTAAAACCATTGTACTCGCAGAGGAAATTTCAAATGAATGTGTGTTTTCATGCACTAATTAGGCAAAAAGGAAAAAAGCATAAAGCAAGAGAAAGGAATATAATAGACCAAATCTTCAAAACAGATGTAGGAGTAAAAGCCAACCACTGCTCCAGCATACTCATACTCAGCAGTGTCGCAGGGGTCTTTATTAGACTTGCAGGCTCCCATTCACTGCCTGGTATCCCGGCAGGAAGAAATACTGACCGACAGCTTCAAAGACCCGGGAACGCGATGTGCCAACCTCGTTTCATCTCTATCAACAATGGGGCGCAGTTATGAAGACAAATTCGTGTGGGAAAGAACAAAGCTGAACACTGCGAGGCAATGCTGCATGAAAGGCTTAGTTTTAAAAGTTATTTTGCAGTTAGAAGATTAATGCAAAAAAATACAAAGAGGAAATGTATTTTAAAACTTACGAGAGTTTTCCTAAAATGCACACGCATTGTATTATTTATAGAGTATGTGTGTGCTACCACCCCGCCCACCAAATAGTTTATCAATAAAGCTTAATTTGATTGTGTTACATAAACATAAACTCCATTTCTTTCTCCCTGTTCCTCAATTAATTATAAGTTGCCCTCCTAAGTTTTGTGTAGCCTTCTTAATGAGCTGCTAGGAATTTGAAATTGGATAAATAAATGTTTAAGGTTGTAAATTACATTGGACAATAGGTGATAAATTTGAGAGAGAAAAGGACATGAAAGGAGCGGGCTGGTTTGTCCCTCCTGGGGACATAACCAAAAATACATTCTCACACTATTAATTCAACTGAAAAGAGCTTAAATAACGAGTAAGGTGACTCTACATCTTCCTGGCAGTCAAAATTGTATGTACAGTATGTAAAATTCGTTCTTCAATATTATAGTCAAAAGAAGCCTAAAATCTACTTTTTGGAACAAAGGGGCTGCTGATGGAGCTGCTGCCGGGACAGAGGAAGTGTGTCTATGCAGAGATGGAGAAGGGAGGTGGGAAGCTGGTGACACAAAACAGAACCTGCCTGGCATGGAAGCACACGCCTGTAGTCTCAGCACTCCGGAGGCTGAGGCAGGAGGATCACCAAGGGTTCCAAGGACAGCCTGAACTGCACACTGAGACCCTGCCTCAAAAAACTAAATGAAAGAAAGAGACAGAGAGAGAAAAAACAATAATGGGATTTGAGTTGCACAAGCAGAAACTTCAGCTGTAAGGATACCTGTATCTCTGCTCTTTTGAAAGGACGGTTTTACTGGGAAGGCTAGGCATTGTATTTGTATATACACCAATAAAATTTGCATGGTGAGTAAGTGCAATATCTTCACTGCTATCGTTACTAGGTAACATCCACTGCCTTGGCGTAACAATGAATTCACCGAAAGAAATTTCCAGGGACAGGAAAAGATAGATTTACAATTTTCCCTTGAGATCCCAAATATAAATTCAGTTTATTTTAACTCCGAAAGCTGCAGGTGTTTCCATTTTTACAAATACATTCTTGTATGACTTGTCTGCCACTGGATGCTATAAATTTTTATTTCATTTTTCATAATGCATTAAAATCTCATTTCACTGATTGAGCCTTAAAGCACAAAGACCTGGATTCCAATTACTCCTGGGTTCGTCACCAGCACACGGAGTGTTTTACTCATCAAGGTCTCGCTGGTGCTAAAATTCTATTTCTGATCTATTCAGTGTGACTTCCCCCTTCAGGACTCTTTTTCTCCATGAATTCTCCCTTTTTACCAAGAATCTCTTCGTTTAGACAACAATGGCTCATTTTTTGCCTTTGCTTGACCAGGAAAAATGGAAGAAGAGGAGGAGGAGAGAGGAGGAGGAGGAGGAAGAGAAGAAGGGGAGGAAGCCACTTCAGCTGCCACCTGTTGAACATTTTCAATTTCTCCAATTTCCTCTCACTAAAACGCTGACCAGAATTACAATAATTCTGACTGTGTTCTTGCTGGCTCCTTTTTAAATGCTGGAATAACTTAGCACTGATGGGCCGTTTCTTTTGATATTTATACATTCCGAGACCTTGTGTTTTCCTACTGCCAAATCAAACGCAGATGCTTTCAATGCAGGAGCCACAATCCATCCACCCGGGTCTCTTTCCCGATCAGAATTTTTCATGGGGCTTTCATCTGAAACTGTTGGTCCCAGGAGTCTCTGGCCTTGTCTTTATGACTTACCTAACCTCTCTGCAAACCCACTTTCCCTCTGGAAGGGTGCGATGCTGTGATTATTGCAAAACCGCCCCCCTCTGCCATCGTAACCACTCCTCATTTGCATCCGTCAGCACTGAGATCGCTGTGTTTCCAATGTTCATCCCTAGTTTATCACACAGACATCACTGGGCCAGGGCAGCACTGCTTCCTGAGCACTCACTCGACTTCCTCTCCCCATGTACCAGTTTTCAACATGTGCCGTATTTTTCCCATCTGTAGGTGAAATATTGATCTGTTCTTCCCTTCCTTTTATTCTGAATTGCACCTAAACACTAACCACATCCTCAGCTTTCTCAGCTGCAAAACTTTCGGAAAACCTATGTAGAGCTGCACTGAGGAAGCGAGCAAGGGGAGGAGCTCCCCGTTACAAAGCTGAACTTGTTCTTGACCCACTGGAGAAGGGTGAACCGTGCCCCTCCAGGAGGTATGAACACATCCCAGAACCTATGGATTTGACTTCATTCAGAAATGGAATTTTGCAGATGGAATTAAGCATCTCAGGAATCTCATTTGAGATTATCCAAATGGTCCTTAAATCCAATAGTGAGTGTCCTCATAAGTGATAAAAAAGGAAAAAAATACAGAGAGGAGAAAGTCATGCGAAGATAGACAGAGACTGGCATTATGCAGATGCATACCAAGAAGCACCTGGGCTACCAGAAGCTGAAAGAGGGAAGGGAGGGTCCCGCCCTGGAGCTGTCACAGGGAGGGTCCCGCCCTGGAGCTGTCACAGGGAGCACAGCCTGCCAGCACCTTCATTGCAGACGTCTGGCCTCCAGGACTGCCAGCCAATACATTTCTGTTGTTTTAAGACATCCAGTCCAGGAAAATTTATTACAGAAGCCCTAAGAAACTAATAAACCCATTATAGCTACATGCAGCTTTTTAAGGAGAGAAACATCCCATAAAGATTCAGAACCTTTGAATGCAGATAGTAGGATCACAGAAAAATTAGGGTCATCTAATGGTTCATTTATCCAACACAGACTGAGCTCCTACTATTTGCCAGGCCCTGTGCTAGGTCCTGGAGACTTACGGGTACATGAAATAGCAACCAGCAGGCTCCTAGGCAAGAAGATCCAGTGTGGTCGGTGTGCCAGGCCAAAACTAAACCAAAGCAACTTTAACTTCTAAAGGAAAATAAACTTGTTTGCAGCGCTTTCAACTGGTTGGAAGTCCGTAATTATGTGTAAAGTAATTAATAACATGCAGAACAAGTTTTCTTCCAAACACTCAGCTTCAAAACCAAGGCATTTTACCTATATTTTGAACATTACTGAATTAAAGTCATCAGGAATATGGTCAGGAGCACCTCAAGAACTCATAAGTGAGCATCCGATCATTTAGGTAAATTTGGGGGGGAGGTTGTCTTTGTTTTTCTGAAGAGCTCAACACAAACTATTCACACAGTGGAAACTTTGCTTCTCCACAATAGACAGGGGACCTGAGGGGCAGGCAGGGGCAAAGAAGCCAGGAGACTTCCTGCCTAACTGTTTGGTGTGCACTGTGGACAACAGCTACCATCACTGATGATGGCTTTCCTGCCTCTCTGCTGTTTTACATACAGAATCTCAATTTATCTAAAAAAATATATATATATATGACTAAACTAAGTGAAGATAATGATCACTAAACAAGCACTACTGCCTAATGTCTTCAAACTACTGCCTAATGTCTCATGATGGAAAAGACTCCATTGTGGCTATTTAAGGTAGGGCAAGTAAATATATTCCTACCACAAAGGTCACAACTATTTGGTTCTCCGACACGTGCGAGAGAAAAAACAGAAAGAAAAGAGGCCTTTATTGTGGGCACGGGAGGGTTGCTGAAGAGAGACAAGCACCCTCTGGAAGCTCCAGGAAAAAACCTCAGGGTTTATCTGGAATTTGACCGGGAGAAGTACAAGGAGCGGGCAGAATGACGTATTGACAGCTGATTGGAGGAGCATTGGCACTCGCAAAAAGAGATAGGTTTGACTTTTGGGTTGGTGAAAAGAACGCAGGGAGGCGCCTCCAGTACCAAACAGAGGCACTGTCCAGCGCCATGTTAATCTGCACATGGGGAAAAAACCCTCAAGAACCACATTCAGTTTCATCAATCACCATTTGTGTTCACTAGTAGGTACAATTCTAGAACAAATATCATCAATTCAGTCACCATTTTCTTACTATAAAAATGACTTATCTCAGAATTATGCCATTATTAGACTCCATGGAGTAAAAAAAGACATGACATTTTCTTGGTTTTCAGAGTTGTTCAATGCTTCCCAAACCAAATTCTGAATACTAACTCTTCTCTCCACTAACAAAACTACAGACTTAAGAGGTATAACGTCCAAAACAATATGTTTTTTGTAATTCTGCAGCTCTCTGTCCTTTTAATATTGATATCCTTCAGCATTTGGTCCTTTATCTCCTTTAAGAGTTACTTAAAACCTATAAATATAACCAGGCCCTTCCCTTTCTTTAAATATTTTAATGACTTAAGGTTTAGATCAAAAATGTACCCAAAAGACACAGACCTTCAGAGGTGGGGCTTTTGGAAGGTGATTGGGTCATGGGGCTGCTAATCCAGTTGATGGATTAACCCACTGAGGATTTCATAGCTGGACAAGCCGCTGCAGGGGGAGCCTGGTTGAAGAGGTTGGCTCTGTTCTTTACTCTTTCTGTTTCTTGGCCACCACGAGGTGAGCAGCTTCCTTCCTCCACACCATTCATCATGATGTTTCTTCCTCACCACAGCCTGGAAGCAGTAAAGCCCACCAACCTGACCTGAGCCAAAATAAACCTTTCTTCCTCGGCTGTTTTGCTCAGGCATTTAGTCACAGTGACACAAGGCTGACTTGCACAGTGTCTATTAGTTACCCTCACAAAAGGTCTACACTCTTTTGCTGCCAGTTCCTCTTACACTCCTTCCATAGCACCAGCACTAACCTGCACACACTTTCCCAAGTGTGCTCTCCCAAAACCGTGGTTCCCTGTGGCCTTTTCATCAACTCTGGGAAACTCTCTCTGTCTTCCCCTCCCATTTCACTTTTCAAGTGCTCCCTCTCTGTTCCAGCACATAACACTAGTCCTGGGGTTTTCTTTCCCAAGAACCATCTCCCCTGTCCTTTCAGGTCATGAATCCTTGAATCAGAGACAGTGTTTCACCTACTTACACCCAGCCTTTCGCATAGCGCCTGCAACCGTAAAGCCTCAGAAGAAAGTGTCTGAGCCAACAAATGAATGGGTCAAGAGCTTTGTCCCTGCCCCTGCCAGGCTTGGGCCACAGGCCATGGCATGGCTAAGAGAGAGCAAGAGGCACGGAGCAAAGGTCCGTGTATGCCATGAGCCCTGCTCGCCCCTGGCCGAGTGTTCCCAGTCACTGCTGACTCGTGCAGAAGGCTGCTCCCCCCAAGGCTCACTCCAGCACAGCTGCTGCCCACTTTTATCTTTGTTAGTCCTGTCTTTCCCCTCGCATCCCCCTCCCTACATCTCTCGATCCCCTTTCCCCCTGCAAAAGATCACACAAGCATATGTCCAACTGAAACCCAAACCTGGAGGACCAGGTAGATGGGTTTTGCACATGAAAAGAGGGTGCCCTTGTGACTAAAGTGACTAAAGAAAACTTAAAAAAAAAAAAAAAAAAAAAAAAAAGAACAAAGATTCTGGAGGTGGCCAGAGAGAAGGCAGTGGCAGGGCAGCAACAAGTCAAGATGGTCCCGTTGTCTAGCCCACACTGCCTCCCAGTGGGAGGCTTCCCAGGCCTGGATAAGCCGGAGAGAAGCAAATCCAAATCCAATTGTGCACAGTTGTAAATTGCTCTAGGTTTCACGGCGCTGTTCACCAGGAGCCCATCCTGAAGCTGGGGCTACAGATGGTGCCAGTGAGCAATTTGTGTTCTGATGCCCATGTTGACAGTTCTGGAATAGACAGTTTCTTGTTTGTTTAAAAATAAGAAGCCCCAGGAACACTTTTTGCAAATGTCAAGACTGAGAAATGAAACAACCACAGGCCAATTATTTTGTCTTTACTATTTTGAATAATTATACTTTAAAGGCCTTTGTCATTGAGTTTTTATATGAGAAATTTAAGAGCCTAATGTCCAGCAAAATCAAAAGTTGCAAAAGGAAGATCTTTGATTTGCTACGTAATTGACATCCTTACTGTTTAGTTATAATTACTGGAGAGTCAATATAGATATTCCTCCTGCAGTGGAGCTCTGAAATCTAAAACCATCAGATGTACTTCAAAAATAAGCACAAAAAGGAAAGTAAAGGTATGTTTTAGCACAATGTGTATTTTTCATGATTTGGAGGTTGATTTCTTGAAATTTAGCCCAATTATCTAACAGCACACACGCATCTGTCAAAGGCAGAAAATGGTTTTAGTCTTCTGTTTCTACGAAAGACTTTGAGCAGTTTCCAGAAATGGAATAATTGATGGTGATCTACCTTAATGCAAATATCTGCAGGCCCTATGTCTGAATTTCCGGATTCTCAGAAGTATTCGAATTCATTCTTTGTCTCTTTCCTGGCCAGGCCCCTTTGAAGTAGTTCTGGGCTCCTGCTATGATTTGAAAGATCTGAATGTCAGTGCATAGTTCCTATTTCCTTGATGCCTGTGAGGCCGCTTTCTCTCCAGTCACTGCAACCTACAACCCCTCTCACAGAGGCCGCATGAGCAGTCGCATGTCTGCGCGCCCTGCCCGGCCACACAGTCCTCATTAGCATTTCGGCTGCTCTGCCTCGGAGGAAGCGCACACATCGCTGGTGCATGGCTGAAATGACCTGCGGGTCTTCTCCAGGGGTCAAATTGTTTTATTTACTACACTAATACACAAATAAAAGTGTGAGCTACTTTTTATGTTTAATGACGAGCACAGAAAACACACACGCGATTCATACGATGTGCCTATAATTTCTGCCCTTCTGTGTAAGTATTATTAGGGCAAATACTTTGGAGATTAATATGAAACAGTGTGCAGAATGTTTTGTTATGAGCAATTGGAGACAGGACCTGTGACATTGCCAGAACAAGGTCGTCTGAGGAGGATTAGGGGAACAGGAGAGGAGAGTTGGGGAATCTGCCTGGCTCCCCGCAAAAGCAGAGGCAGACACCTCCGTATTATAAACACGCACCCAAGAGGGAAAGCAGATTGCTGGCGTGAGGAGAATGGACAGGAAGTAAAACCAGAATGTTTCCCATTTCCTTTCGCTTATTCAGCAAAGCTGGAAAGGAAAGAATGCACTGCTAAGACAGAGACCTGGCCTTCGCCTGGAATTTGTCACCAACACACCACGCAAACTGGGTCAAGTCGGTCTCCTTGGCATGGAATTTCCTCCTACTTCCCCTTCAGAGAGGGGACTAATGGTGTCATGGTGTGTTTGCGAATCCCAAGGGTGGCTGTGGGTCCCAAACTCTGCAATCAGAAACACATGCAAAGACGGGTAAGGAAGGTCATTTGAGGATAACTCAGTTGGACTGGGTCACAAGTATGAGTCACTGGCCTCACTTTATTTTTTCAGTCATAAATGGCCATGATTTGAATGTCCATCCTCTCCAAACCCATGTTGGAATCTGACCCCCATTGCAACATGAGGATTAGTGGGGTGACTACTTCAGGAGGGTTCTGTCTTCAGAGAGGGAACTAACAGTGTCATGCAGGCGGGTTGGGCCTTGTTAGCCTCTCTTGCCCTCCCCCCATGGGAGGATACAGAGTTCCTCCTGCCAGTGCCACCATCTTCATCTTGGAGGTCTCGGCCTTCAGAACCCTGAGGAATAAATTTCTGTTCCTCCTAAAGTACCCACACTGTGTCTGCTGGTGCAGCGTCACTAAATGGATGAAAGCATGACAGCAGACATGGTCCTCTCTGTAGAGAGAAATCCATACAGACAATAGCTTCTTCTCTTCCTGGGAATGGAGCAGGGGATCGTGGGGAAGAGAGGAAGGCAAGAACAGAACTGTCCTACGATAAGAATGACTTCTGAATGGAAAAGATTGGGAAGAAACAAAAGGGGAAAAGGAGAGAGAGACAGAGAGCCCAGTGGTCGGAGAGGCAGCCCCAAGAGGGCGGCCCTGTGCCAAGGTTTAGTATGGCGCTGGTTAACCTTTTAGAGTTTTCAGCAATAACAAGCAGCTGGCTGTAGCACGCATGCCATAGGTTCACCAACCCTGTCCCAGAGGCTCATCTGGATGGATTAGAGCAGTGGTTCTGTGCTAAGAAGCACCAATTTACAGGAAAATAGAATCTAAGGGACAGTCTCAAAAGGGTACTGCAGATGCTGAAGCCAGATGCCCAGACCAAATCTTACCTCTGCCAGAGGTCACCAGGGCAATTTGGAGAAGATTCATTATCACACTGTGCCTCGGTTTTCCCATCTTTATAGTGGGAGTAATAATAACAACACCCATCCCATGGGGTGGTTGTGAAAATGTATGTGACTTTATGCACACAAAGTGTTTAGAAAAGTACCTGGCACGAAGATGTCCCAGTACACAAAAGCAGTGACTGCCTCAATCGGGATTGTTATTCTAGCAAGGAAATTCCATGAGATATTTCCTAAAGTCTTCGCATAACTAAAGCAGATTGAAGCGAAAGCATGAAGCAGATGTTGAACTAAGCTTGAGAATTTGCTATGACTATTTCCCCCCTGAATGAATAAAGTCACATAGCCTGTTAAGGACTGATTGTAAATATGTTTTGATTTGAGACGTACAACAGATTAAGGATTATTCATCCCAGACAACAAGATATTATCCGAGAGGTAGTTGATATGATCCAACACTAAACTTACCTCTCTAAGTCAGATGAATAATTTTAGAGGAAGAAGTCATCCTCAGATTTCTGTGCTAAGATCCTAGCGTAAATTAGCCAATCAAAATGAACACACACTTCTGCTGGCCAGGTTCCTAACAGAAGGCACGGGCCTTGGGCTGCTGGGCTGAGCTACAGTGTGGAGCCATGGATAAGAACCAGGTCCCAGTGAGGGAACAGGACCTGCATGAAGAGCTGCACTGCCAACCTGCCAGAGCGAGGTCTTAGACCAACTCTACACCCTTGGTTTCCCTGGAAATACAGGAGCCTGCATAGGGAAGCCATAGGCTAGAAGGAGACTTTAATATCTCCTGCCATAAGTGGTTCCAGAGAGAAGAAGCCATATACCCCAAAAGACTTGCCTAGAGCCACAGCTGCCCGGAGGGAAGTGTCATTGAGACACGATGATTCCTAGAAATTTGTTGGCTTCCCATTTGCTCAATCCAATAACTTGGTCTCTCTTCCATCTTTCAGTTCCTGGAGCAAAGAGTGTTACCCTTGGTCAGATGGCTCAGGAGAGCTAAAGAGAATTGAAATCAGCTCTCTTGAGTGTTCACACAGTCACACAGGGCCAGCTCTAGGAGTGTAAGGATCACGGCTGTGACAGGAGAGATGTTGGATTCAGAAAGATCAATGACAGAATCCCACTAGTCCAGGTAAGACAGCATGAAGATGTGAATGGTGGAAATGGTAAGGAAAGATGTAGAATGAACTAGGAAATAAAAGGAGTAAGTGCCCGGCAAGGGGTGGAGTGGTGTAGTCCAGCCTGTGGGCGCTGGGGTCCACAGCCTCCCAGCCCCCAGTCTGTCACAACAGATGCATGAGCTTGGACGATTTACTGGACATGTCTGTTCCTCCGAGTCCTTGCCATCAATGTGTGTGATAACAAGCAGACTGGGCTGATCAGGTGGGCCCGACACCAGCAGCCCCTGCAAGGGACTGCACCTTTGCAGTCTGCTCCCCAGTACCTCCTGACTCTCTGAACCCCTTCTTCAGAAAGAACGACGCAATGCCTTCACATATGCCAAGGGGCTAAGAACAGTGAGCACTGTAGCTTTTTTTAATTTTCATTTTTCTTAGTGCATGTTGCAGTACATAACAACTACACTCACTGCAGATGTCAGTGCGCAGACAGAGCACATCTTCACGCTTTTTAATTTCCATTCCTTGCCCACCTCCCTCCATCTCTTGGTCTCCTTCCCATTTGCCAAGGGTCTATCTCCCTGTTTCCTTTTGTCTGTCTTTTAGTTTGCTCTTTAATTTATTTAGACTTGGGGTTTCTCATACAAGAGAAGCCATGCAATATGTAAGCTTGCATATCTGATTTATTTCACTTCACATTATGCTCTCAAGGCGCATCCATTTTGTGACAAATGACTTGTTTATCTTTTTATGTTGCAGTAGTGCTCCACTGTGTATAAATTCCACATTTTCTTTATCCACTCACCCAGTGATGGACACATAGGCCACTTCCAAGATTTATCTAGTGTGCATTATGCTGCTATCAGCGTGGCTGTGCACTGATCTCTGTAATCTGATGTCCTCAGCTCTTCAAGGAAGAGACTTAGGGGAGGAGTAGCTGCATCAAATGGAATTGCTAAGTGGAGTTTTCTGAGGACTCTCCACACCGACTGTTACAGTGGTTGTATTATTTAACATTCCCACCAAGACTACAAATTTCCTTTTCCCCACTCTGTCACCATAATTGGTTATCATTTGACTCCTTGATGACAGTGGTTCTTTTGGAGTAACAGGGAATCTCAATGCAGAACACTGTGTATGTTTGAAAGCACACGTAAGTGCCGCCAATTAAACTTGAAGGATTGAGGAGTTGAAATAGTTTTTGGTGAACTCCTACATTTCCAGCTTGGGTGATGGGATGAATGCTGTAACATGAAGGCAAAAATATAAAAGTAAGAGCAGGCTGGGGAAAGACATGACATTGAGAGCTAGGAGGAAGCACGTATGGAACATTGGGGTGCAGATTTTCAATAGCAGTTATGTAGCTGCCTCGAGGTCCATCTCTGGGGTCTTGATTTAAGATTAGAGATTCACCACCAACAACTGAGCTTGGGCTAGCTACTGGGTACACTGGACCGAGTCCTGGAAGCTCCACAGCCTTAGTGCACCACGCCCAGCAGCCTTCTCTCAGTTTGGGAGGCGGAGGCCGAGCCGGGGACTGAGGCCGGGTAAAACATACGAGACCCCTGGGACACAGGACAGCGGCCCGGCCCAAGGTTCCACGGGCTCCGATCCACCACGCCCAGCATCTGCCTTACAACTTAGGGAGCCAAGAGCCCACAGAGGGGAGTTAGGACCCTGCGAGGTGAGTCATGCCACCCCAAGGCGGGCTCGTGGAGAGCTGGCGACCTGTGCTCCAGACAATTGAGCTTGGGCTAGCTACCAGGTACACTGGACCGAGTCCCAGAAGCTCCACAGCCTTAGTGCACCACGCCCAGCGGCCTTCTCTCAGTTCTGGAGGCGGAGGCTGAGCTGGCAGCCTGACGGCCCGATGTGGGCTGGTCTGGGGAGAACTTAAAACCAGCACTCCTGGTGGTTGAGATCATACTCACCCTCTAGGACACGGGACTGTGGCCTGAGGTTCCATGGGCCCCAGTTTACGAAGCCCAGCTTCCACCTTTCAATTTAGGGAGCCAAGAGCCTGTGGGGGAACCACCGCTGCTCCAGGAACTGAGGGTGCAAGAGGTAATTCACCACACATCCAGAGGAAGCTTTGGAACACCACTCAAAGCAAGGAAATATAGAAAAATGACAAAAGGAAAGACAAAAAGGCAGGCTCAAAGCTCCAGCCCACCCCAAGAAAGCTAAGAAGCCATGTATGTAGAAGAAAAAAGAAGCCATACACCTGAAATGTCTGAAATGATAGCAAATGAAATAAAGATGCAACTAGGGAAAGCTATGGAGAAATTCAAATCAGAAATACTTGCCCAGGTAAAAGAAGAATTGATAAAAATAGTGAAAGAAATAGTGAATGCATCTAGTGAAGACACAGGAAAAAAATTACAGGAACAAAGCAAACAGATAGAATCCATGAATGAACACTATAAGAAACAAACAGAATACATAAAGCAGATTCAAAGAGATATACAGAAAATCAAAAATGCTATTGAAAACTGTCAAAACCGCCTCAACAAAAATTAAGATAGAATTTCAGACCTTGAAGATAAGATTGCAGCCAGTGAACAGGAAAGACAAGATCTTTTAAAAATAACAAAGAATCAGGAAATAACAATTCAACACCTACAAGATGATGCAAAGAAAAATAACATAAGATTAATAGGGATAAATGAAAAAGAAGGGGACAGCCCAGATGATATCAAGAGGATATTTACAAAAGTAATAGCTGAAAACTTCCCAAACATGAGAAGAGAAATTTGGACTGACATTTGGATTACTGAAGCATATAGAACTCCAAACAGCCATAACCAAAATAAAACTACACCCAGACACATAATAATCACCATCCCAGAAATCCACCATAAGAACAGAATACTAAAACTGTTAGAGAGAAAAGAGAGATCACCTATAAAGGAAAACCTATCAGAATCATGGCAGACTTCTCAACACAAATAATGAAGAAGAGCATGGAGTGAAGTATCTCAGATCCTAAAGGAAAACCACTTCCAACCCAGACTGACATACCCGGCAAAACTATCCTTCAAAATGGATGGAGAAATAAGATACTTCCATGACAAAGAACAGCTGAAGAACTTCATGAACACCAAAGCAACCCTACAAAGAATACTGAAAGACATTCTAGATACACATGGGATAAAACCACCAAGCAAGGCAAACATTTAAACAGAATGCAAAGCTAAAGACACAACAGCAGAAAGATAACATGTCAACAATAAACCAATATATAACAGCTACAACCATTAATGTAAATGGCCTCAACTCACCAATCAAAAGAAACAGACTGGCAGAATAGATCAAGAAACAACATCTGGGCCGGGGATTTAGCTCAGTGGCTTAAGTGCCTGCCTGGCAAGCGTGAGGTCATGAGTTCGATCCCTGATACAAAAAAAAAAAAATAAAAATAAAATAAAATAAAAATTAAAAAAAAAACAACATCCAACCATATGCTGTCTACAAGAAACCCATCTAACCCAAAAGGACACTCATAGACTGAAAGTCAAAGGATGGAAAACAATACTTCATG
>PVJX010031476.1:0-21287 GCA_004027295.1 Dolichotis patagonum
CCAATTCATAAATCCTGGAAGCAGCCTATATGTTCATCAACAGATGAATGGATAAAGAAAACATGGCATTTGTACACAGTGGGGTATTACTCTTCCATAAAGGAGTATAGATGTGACTCATTTGTAAGAAAATGGATGTACCCTGAGACCATAATATTAAGTAAAATAAATCAGACACAGAAACTTAAATATCACATGGTTTTCTCTTAGATGAGCAACCCAAAATATAAATAAGAAGTGAAATTAAAGACAGATAATAGAAAATAGGGAGATAAATCTTTTGCAAATGGAAACAGGACCATGATATAGAAGAGAGAGGGAAGGGAGAAGAAGGGAATGAAGAAAGAATTGAGATGCATTATATACATGTATCAGCTCCCCATGGAGAAAATTATTGCGTACTGCAAATGTGAACTGATAAAAATAAAAGCTTAAGTAAAAGAATGTAGGATATTTATAAACAATGGAGCACTACTCTGCCCTAAAGGATAAACCTGAGTCTTTGTAGGAAAATGGATACATCTTGAGATCATAGCATTAGTAAAGTAACTCAGACACATAAGATTAAATACTGCATGAGTTCTCTTATATGAAAGAGTTGGAGGAAGAAGAGTGGAAGGAGAGAACAGAATGAAAAAAAGAATTCAGATGTGTCATGCACATGTGCCAAATTCCCCACGAGGACTGTAAATTATTAATACCAGAATAAGAATTGAAAACAATAAAAATGGGAAAATATGTTTATGCCAGTTATATTCCTACCAACATTTTTTAAGTAGCATTAAGTAGTGCCTTAGTGCAATTTAAAAAAACTGAGGCTGCTAACTCTACAGAGATAATAAAGCAGTTAGGTTTCCTGTGTGATGCTTTTAGAGACATCCTCACTGCAAAAGTCTATCTGCCACATCCCCAGAGCATTTTAAGGAGGGAAGTAAGCATTGGTCTTAGGTTCTCTTAGACTAGAGCTGTTTGCTCTCTAAATGCAGGTCACACTTGCAGCTTCCTTCGCTTCTTGTCCTTGCACATAAATGACTGATAATTGCCTCTGATGACTGATGGCTCAGGCAAAAATGTACTTAACTTTTGGCATTAAAGGAAAAGTAACTCGATGTCATTCTGTAGCTTCCAGGTTAAAGAAAAGAAAGAAAAACATCAGACACACCCTTGCTTAAATTCTCTTACTTAAAATTCTAGCATCTCATACATCATTTACATCCAATAAACATGCATACTTAGTTCCCACAATGTGCATGTGCATTCTGCTTTGTACTAAGGAGAATAAAAAATTATACTGGTGTCTTTGTTTATAAGAATTTAATATATTTACATATATATATATATATTTCTATTGTTTATCCTTTAGAAAGCCTTTTATCTATTTACCATCCATCCAGTAAATTCATTTTTACTATACTAACACCTCACAATACACAGCATTAGAGAATAAAATAAATGCATTTGCCTTCATACATTCAATAGCAACCAATTTCCCCAAAAACAACTGAGAAAACTTCCTTTCAAAGTGTTGTTACTGATAAATCATACCATTGTTTATACTTTCTGGAAACATTACTATAATTTGTTATATGCTTTTGCAGACAAATTATGGTTCTGTTGGTTCAGGGCAATCAGAAATGCACAGCAGCATGGTTTATTTTTGGTACATGTGGTGGAAAAATTAACAACA
The DNA here is from genome assembly GCA_004027295.1 of Dolichotis patagonum. Lineage (NCBI taxonomy): Eukaryota > Metazoa > Chordata > Mammalia > Rodentia > Caviidae > Dolichotis > Dolichotis patagonum. Next base: position 1,688 of record PVJX010031476.1, read on the forward strand.
AAGTAAAGGTCAATGTCATATAAACATGGTAAGTACAATTTGGAGAATAACAATATATGAACATTTATGTAAATGATAATATTACCTCCAGTAAGAAAAATAGGCAACATTATGCACATCATATAATATATAATGATGATAGAATATAAGCAAGTATTCTAGCACAATGTGAATAATGCAACATTTGCTAAACTACAAGTTATGCAAAAAACTCATCTTTATCAAAAACACATGCTCACAAACCTCTGAAAATATGTTTATTTTTAATATGAAAGGTGGCATCAAATTCAGAAATGTCATTTGATACACACAAATGGAGTATATGAACCAAAAATTTAACAAAAACAATGGCAAAATTCCAACAATAAAAAACAAAATTTACATTTTTTGGTGGCCTATACCTCTGTATTTTAAAAACAAAACATTAACTACATACACACTATGCATACTTGAAAGTAAAGGGTACATTTCATTATGTTTAATTAAAAGACACTAAAGCACAAAGACTCAAAAATGGAAATTTATGTCAGCTCAATATTTTCATATTAAACCCTACAGATACATAATCTAGATATTTATCAGTGATTTACTGCAAACCACACATTTAATGTAGGGTAGCACCACTTGGGATTTGTAAAATACGTGAAGAAATACTGACACTGAATTTGTGTATTAATTGTTTCTTCAGGTCTCCAATACAAGAGAAATTTCTGCGAGATTTTCAAAGTAGGCTTACATCTAAAAAGTTTCTGTCCAATGAGGCTTCTTCACTGTCTAAAAATGTGTGTGCACTGGCATATTTCCCACATTGCTTAACTACATTAGATTTCTACTTAGTAAGTTCTCTTTCATATATATGACAATCATGTGTGCTGAAAGTAGTCACACTTTGCTTTATATGATCAATTCTCAGGGTGAGCTCTTTCACCTATTTTACATTCACTGGACCTGCTTTTCCATGTTGTTTACCTATACAATGTTTCTTTAGAGTGAATTCTTTCATGTTTTCATCAGTGACTGTTGTAAAAGTTTTCCCACATTGTTTACATACACAGGTTTTCTCCCCAGTGTAAAATCTTTTGTGTATTTTACAATATTGCTGTGTGGTAAAACTTTTCCCACACTATTTACATACATAAGGCTTCTTCCTGGTGTGTTTTTTCATGACTTCAACAATGTGTGTTTCTGCTGAAAGCTTTCCCACATTGCTTACATATATAGGACTTCTTCCCAGTGTGAATTTTTTTCATGTGTTTTATAAATGCTTTTTGTCCTGAAAGCTTTCCCACATTGCTTACATATATGGGGTTTTTCCCCAGTGTGAATTCTTTCATGTGTCTGACAATAATATTTTGTGCTGAAAGCTTTTCCACATCAATTACACACATAGGGTTTCTCCCCAGGTGACGTCTTTCATGCATTTGACAATTTCCACGTGTGCTAAATGCTTTCCCACATAGCTTACATACATAGGGTTTCTGTCCAGTGTGTTCTTTCATGTTCTTTGCAATATCTAAGTGTTGTAAAAGCTTTCCCACATTGCTTACATACATAGGGTTTCTGTCCAGTGTGAGTTCTTTCATGTTCTTGACAATATCTAAGTGTCGAAAAAGCTTTCCCACACTGCTTACATACATAGAGTTTCTGTCAAGTGTGAGTTCTTTCATGTATTTGACAATAGTCACATGTCGTAAAAGCTTGCCCACACTGCTTACATATATAGAGTTTCTGTCCAATGTGAGTTTTTCATGTATTTGACAATACCCACATATCAAAAAAGCTTTCCCACACTGCTTACATACATAGGGTTTCTGTCCAGTGTGAGTTCTTTCATGTATTTGACAATTTCCACATTTGGTAAAAGCTTTCCCACATTGCTTACATACATAAGGTTTCTCTCCATTGCAGTGTGTTTCATGGATCTGAACATCACTGTGTGTGTCTGTTTATTTCACATCCATATTTCCATCTGGAGTACAAGGAAATGTTTCTTCATAGTGATTCCAAGCTTTGTGTCCACAGCATTTTTCTATCCTGTCATTTCTCATTTCCTTGTCTGTAATGTTTTTGTTCACACACTGACTTCTGAGGAACATTATTTTTCCTTGTAAATGCAAATTACCTTAAATATCTCCAGTAAGTTTTGCATTCTTTTTAAACTTCCTGCTTATCCCCAGCTCTTCCTATAGCAGCCATGTTCCTAAAGGTTTCCCCCCATCACATCTCTGTAGAGCTTCTTTTGGGATAGACTCAGCAAAGCCCACTCCTCACTGGTAAAGTTCACAGCCACATCCTGAAAGGTGACTGCTTGCATTGTGTGGCTTGAGGCCCTCTCAGGTTCTTTCTGAAGCAGGCTACATGGATTAGGAGCCACAAAACGCAGCACACCAAGTATTCTCACCACCCATCCATTCAGTTAACATTCAGTTAAACACTTATTTAATTAACATTCATCTCTAATGTCCACTCAGCTATAGTCATGCTTCAGACACTCCTAGTAGAATAAAAGATGGCTTCTGTTCTCAATAAGAGACCACTAGTGGGAGATAGATATGCTACATCCTACAGGGCATTAGTAAAGACTTTCTAGGGAAGGTGGTATTATGGATGTTTAAAGGAACGTAGTGTTGACAAAAGTTCTTTTCCTTGTCAGACTTTAGCCAGTCTTCTGAATCTCCTTCTGGGTCCATCTGTGACCCTCCTTGTACAATCCAGTTTCAGGAAAAGAACCTTGTTAAGTCACTTTTCACAGAGCACCTTATGCTTCAGACCCAGCCAACCTTGGTATCTTCTCAGGTTCCTCATCTCCACGTCTTCCAGTGGATGTCTGTCTTCATCCTGTCTTCAACAAGAATCCTGTTATGCTGGTTTACATAGAATCCCCCTTAACCCTAATGTTACCTGTAGTAATCTCCTTAACCATAGCTCTGTAGTTATAAATTCTCACTTTCCTACTTTGCATTCAGAGTTAAGCCCAATCTCTACTACCAGACCCCATTGCAATGATACTTGTATATATCACAGTGGACCTAAATAAAGTCTCCTTACCAATCTTTAATAAGTAGCATTTCATAATCGTTTCTTTAACAGTGTCAATGGGTGACGTAGGAGGTTCCTTCCAGGCTGAGGAAGCACACTGGAAAAGGCTAGGGGTTGCAAAAGTGCATTGGAAAAAAATTAGTGCATGTTGAGTATACAACAGATGCTGACATAGGAGCTGTAAAAACATAATTGTCATAAGGAGAGCATCATTACAGTAAAGATTGGTTGGAGAAGGCTTGTGGAGAAGAAAGGTTTGAAGGATGGGTAAGATTTGATAGACTGAAAGAAGAAGAAACCCCAGAAGCAGAGAGAGCAGGCTAAGCACAGCTCTGGGGCCAACCAGTATTCTCAAAAGGCCAAAGGATTGGATCCCAGTGAGGCACAAACAGCCTCCAACATTCTCTCATGCACTATCCTGCTTTGAGATTTTCACATGGGTTGTTTATTTTGTCGAGAATCCTCTTCACCAGTAGCAGAATGTTTCTGGAGGCCACTAATAAAAAACCAACATTGGAAAGACCAGAAGGCGGCTCTCAACGGCAGTCCACGATGCCATCAAGGCTCTGTTTCACTGGGTTTCTCTCGATTCTGCCCTCCCCCGAACACTCACTTTACTGTCAAGCTGACTTCTCTTTGGTAGCAGGATGACTGCTCCTAGCACCCAGGCTGCAAGTCCTTATTCATGCCCAGGAAGGCAAAGTGTCTCTTTCCCACCATGAAAGAGATGCCACAAGTTTCACAATGGTTAACACAGTGTGGGTCACATGCCTACCCATAAGCCAATTTCTGTGATTTGTAAAGATTGTCAAAAGCTGATTGGCCTAGGTCAGTCTATCAATCACCATGGCAAAGAGATTAAATGAGACCAGTCAGGGATCCAGATCATAAGATAAGAGCAGGCTGTATGACAGATTAAACACTGGCTAGACTGGATGTAAGGCAGTCTGCAGGGAGGATACAGGGAGAGGCAATGGTAAATTCTACTCCATTGCTTCAATGTTGGTGCTGGGTTTAACTCCTTTCAATCTCACCTTTAGATGTCAGGCCTGCAGAGAGGCTTTCTCAGATCTCCCAAACTAAATTAAAGCATTCTTGTTTTAGCTCATGGTACTCTATAGTTTTCTTTCATAACATGTATCATCTTTAAAATAGGTACTTATTTGTGATGATTTATTCAAAGCTTGGTTCTTCTAAACTCTGAGCTATGTGAAAACAGAGACCATGGCTTTTACTCAGCCCAGGTTCCTCCTGACACATTTTATAAAGATGTGGGAATCAATGAAGGGATTCATCTCAGCTCCTGTTCAATATGAGAATTATTATTGTTATTATTGTCTTTTTGAGACTGGGTAGAACCATGCAGTTCAGGCAGGCCTTAAACTCACTTTGTAGCCCAGGCTGGCCTCAAACTCCCAGCAACTCCCCCGCCTCAGCCTCCTGAATGCTGGGATTATAGGCATGTGCCACCACACCCAGCTGAGAGAATTATTATTCTGATTAGCTTCAGAATTGATATGGTAGCCAGGTGCAGTGGTACAAATCTGTAACTTGAGCTACTCAAAAGGCTAAGGCAGGGTGACAGCAAGTTCCAGGCCAGCCTAGGGAACCCAGTGTGACCCTGTGTCAAAATAAAAAATTTAAAAAGGCAGAGCACTTACCTTGTGTGCTTCAGGCCCTGGGCTCGATTCCCAGGGCGCACGTGCACGCGCACACACACACACACACACACACACACACGCATGCACACATGCTCAGACTCACACATCCAAAGACATGATGCTAGACAGAGTAAGATATAAAAGTGAATACTAAACTCACAGCTATATTACAATGGGATCAAAAACTGGTAAGAGCAACAGAAACATATTCCAGAGAGGCCATGGATTAGGAGTCACTCACTATCAATTATTCTGTCCAATGCCAGTTCTGAATAAAAATCTTGTCATTTGTAATAATATTAATTCCCATTTTCTTGCTCTGAAGGTTATATATCAAAGCAGAGCACATTTTAAATGCACTTTAAACTGACTAGGGCTATTTTACTTTTCTTATGATAATTAGCTGCATTAGAAATATATAATCATGGAACTGCAGCTACAAACTGCAGAATTTTATCTGGGCTTAAGAAAGAATTATAAACTGGTAAAACTGCTGTCATTGAAAATACGCATTTCGACTTGCGGTTGGTTGAAATTTTATTTTCGTATCAATTTTGACTCATTTTTCAAATAAAAAAATTTAGGAAAAACCAAATTTTAACGTTTGAAAATATTCTTGCTAACAAGCGTGGGTGTACTCCATTCCACCAAGCCTCAGTTTACTGGTTAAAGATGTTTGAGAAGTCCTATTTATAGAGCATCAATAACAATAGTCAAATTATTTGGACATCTTTAATATAATTACTTCCTGTTCTTTTCAGTGGGAAAAATTCATTATTTCACCGATCCAATAAACAGTGAGTTATTAATTGATCTATTTATTGATTTTATCACTTTGTAACAGAATTTTTGTGCGTATATAGCAACCAGTTGTGGATAACGACCAAAGTGTTATATATTTAGATTTATATTAGAACATGTGAAAAAATTTATATTTACTTTGATTTCATTTATTAAAATAATGATGCAACTGTTTTCAAAAATTTTCAATCCCCAGTTGGCTGAACCTGTGGATGCAAAATCTGTGGACATGGAGGGCCAGCTGTACTTTAACCTTTTTTCCTATTGTCTGTCTTTTATTTTGCACTTATTTCTATATAGGCTTCTCATCTATTTATTTGATATTTCTACTTCTTCATCCGACAAATGTCTATTCATTGTAGATACCCACTTTTGGACTGGGTCTTTAAATTTGGGGGGGCATCTGATTTTTTGTGTTCTTGATCTGTTCTAGATAGTAGTCTTTTGGAACGGCTGGCAAATTTTTTTTCCCACACTGTGGGTTGTTTCTTCCCTCTGTTAGTGTTTTCTCTTGCTGATTTTTGATGAGATGAGATCCCACTTTGTGATAGTTTCTGTACAATTGAGGTTTTGTTCATTTTTTACCTGCATCAATGTCTTCAAGAGTTCTACCTATTCTAAAAAAAAAAAAAGTTTTACCTATTCTATCTCAAGCAGATTTAGTTTTAATATTTAAACCTTGGATCCAGTTTTGTTTTTGTTTAGTGCATAGTGAAAGATATGAGTCTAGGTTTAGTCTGTGGCATATGCAGATCCAGTTTTTCCAGTAGCATTTGTTAAAGAGGCTATCTTTTTTCTAGTGATTGTGTTTAACACCTTTATCAAAGATAAAGTGATTAAGTATGTATGGAGTTGTTTCTTTATTTTCTAATCTGTTCTATTCTTCCTTGGGTCTGTTTTTTGCCTGTACCATGATGTTTTTATCACAGTAGCTTTGTAGTATAATTTCAAGTCAGGGATTGTGGTGCACCCTGCCTTGCCTTTGTTGCCCAGCATTGCCTTTGTTATTCTAGGTCTCTTCTGGTTTCAAATGAATCTTAGGGTTATTTTCTCTAATTTTGTGAGATATGCTGTTGGGATTTCAATCACAATTGCATTACATCTGTATATCAATTTTGAAAGTATGACCATTTTCACTATATTGGTTCTTCTTACCCAAGAGAAAGGGATACCTTTCTATTTTCTGATATCCTCTTCAATATTCTTTTTCAGAGTACTGTGATTTTCAATGTAGAGGTCTTTTATTTCCTTTGTTAGATTGATTCCTAGGTATTTCATTTTTTGGATGGTATTGTAAAAAGTGTTGTTACCCTAATTTCTCTCTCAGTGATTTTGTTATTTTTGTACAAGAATGCTATTGATTTTTGAATGTTGGCTTTGTATCCAGCTACAGTACTGTATTTGGTTTTTAAATATAAAACTCTTTGGTGGAGTTTTTGGGGTTTTCTATGTAGAGTATCATGTCATCCACAAATAATGATAATTTAACTTCTTCCTTTTATTTTTTCCCTTTGGTAATGGGGATCGAACTCTTGACCTCGTGCTTACTAGGCAGATGCGTATGTCACTAAGCTAAATCCCAGGCACTGTCACTACTCCTTTTATTTTTCTCTTGTCTCATTGCTCTGACTAATGTTTCCAGGACTATATTGAACAAGAGTGAGGACAGTGGATATCTTTATCTTGTTCCTGATTTTAGAGTTAAAACTTTCTGTTTTTGCTCATAGGTTTCTTATATAAGAGAAATCATGTGATATTTAAGCTTGTGTGTCTGATTTACTTCACTTAACATGGTCTCAAAATGTACCATTTTCCTACTGGTGACTCAGATTTATCTTTCATGGCAGAAAGAATAGTACTTCATTGTATACAAATACCACATTTGTTCCATTCATCTGTTAATAGACATATAGGTTTCTTCCAAGATTTGGCTATTAATTGTGCTGCTATAAACATGGGTATGCATGTATCACTGTAATAAGATGTCTTTAACTTTTCTAGGAGGACCTCTAGAAGGGGGATAGCTGGGGTCAGGTGGAATTTCTATTTTTATTTTTGAGGGATCTCAATAAAGATTTCTACATACCTTGTTTTCATTTTATAGTCCCCCTTCCATACTGGGAATTGAATCTAGGGCCATGAGTATGCTAGGCAAGCAGTCTACACCATTAGCATATAGCTCTCAATTTATAGTTTTGTTTTGTTTTGTTTTGTTTTAATTTTTGAGACAGAGTCTCCCTATGCAAAACAGTTTAGTCTTGAACTTGTGATACTCCAACTTTAGCATCCCAAGTGCTGGGGTTATAGGTATGTACCATGTCTGGATTGGATTTTTTAAAATCTATTACGCTTTTTGTGCTTATGGGAACTAAAAATTTTGATTCAGAGGTTATGCTATAGAAATTCAAGAGTGAATGATATTTGTTCCACAGGGAATCCTTTGTCAGCATTTGGTATGGTGAACATGGGATAAACTATTAAGTACAACACCTTCATATTTTAGGCAATATTTGGACATAGCCATTCGTTTGAGAGAATAAATGACCCAAATAAATACTTTTTCCTTTTGCTCATATTTGTTTTTAGTATGGTTTAAAATTTATGAGGTTTTGACTCCATGAAGAAATAAAGACAAAATATGTAAAATTAAAGAAATGAAAATCCTAGTTCCTTGACAACAAGGCCTTTTTTTTCATAGTTTGAACAAGATACAAGCAAAACAATAAGATGGATTTTTTGGAGGTTTAAGAATTTGTGGCAATTTTTAAATGCATCACCCTTATATCTCAGTCTTATTCTGTTTTGCTCATGAAAACATTACAGATATATTCAAAGTCACTCAAATGTATTCAGCAGCAACTTTGTGGAAATATAGGAATAACAAACTCAGTTTCCACTTATACAAAATCTTTCTATGCCCCCAGGTTTGTTGGGGTTTTCCCCCACACACCCACAAAGTGGTCCTTAGGCAGCAAACACCAGGTGTGTGTCTTCCAATTCGATCTGGTTCTGAAACTGTCCACTGGGGACAATGTACAGTTATGCAGGCTGAGGGCTACGTGACAAGACTTTTCCTCTGCTCACTTTAAATGCCAATCACAAGCCTAGAGTCATTTTCACCTTTTCTTCTACTTGACCGACAATGAACTGAGGTTTCCTTTAGTCCTTAGATCCTGTTAATTTGCTAGAGTGGCTCACAGAATTCAAGGAAACACTTCCATCTCCCAATTTATTGTTAGGGAAATTATGAATGACACAGATAAAGAGATGCACAGGGTAAGATATGGGGAAAAGGGTGCAGATGTGCAGAGTTTCCTTGCCATCTCTGGGACCATTGCCCTTCAAGAGAAACCTCCACATGCTTGCTTATCTGAAAGCTCTCTGACTTTAGGCTTTTGGGGAACTGCATACCACAGGTATTATTGACGAAATCACTGGCCATTGGTAATCAACTTAACCATCAGCCCCTCTTTCACTCCTGCAGGTTAGAAGGAGAGTCTGAAAGCCTTAACCTTCCAACCCTGCCTCAGTCTTTCTGGTCACCAGGTTTCACTGTGAACCTACCTGGGGGCTTCAATCCATTAGCATAAAACAAAGATATTTGCCAGTTTGAAGACTGCAAGGATTTTAGGAGTCATATGCTGGACAATGGGACCAGGACTCAACATATCCAGTATTTTGAAATATCATACTTTCAATGACTACCCAACATTTCTGTGCCTCAATTTCTTCATCCATAGAATGCTTTGCAGGAGGTGGTTGATATTTGTTGAATGAGTGGATGAATGAATAATAATCAACACTCAGAGTGCTAACCATTCACTAGGTAGTTCGCGTGTGTTCTTTCATTTAAGTCCTAGAAAGCCAATGTTATTAACTCTTTTTTAAATTTCTATTTTTATTATTGATATTTGCATTATTAACTCTTAATTCAAAAGGAAGAGATAAGTTTAATTAACTTGCCTATAGTTTGCAGTTGGAAGTATGTGAGATTGAAACTTGGGTTGTCTAATACAGTCCCAGATTTCTTAAATATGCTATGTTCAAATTTTCCCCTTGGCTCCAAGAGGAGAAAGTTAGGTAAAGCTAATGCATGACAGTCCAGATTTCCCTTGCCTGGGTAATCTGAGTCCATTCTATGAGGCAGAACATTATGTGCAAATGGAGCTCAGCAGGGCTGGAATCTCATGTTGCAACTTGATTTTGGATGCTAGAGAACCTCTTTACCTTTTGTGTTTTGAAGAATGCCTGTCTAAGTTCCTTCTAAATCAAAGACACAAAGTCAACTGTCTCAGAGTCTTACTGCCAACTGAATTCTTTCAGGGTTGGTGGGGAGATGATAGAGCCAAGTATTATTGCTATCTTGTTCAGAAACCTGCATGTAACACTCTTGTGAGAAATTTGACTCCTGGTGAAACAAATGGTCAATGGATGTTTTAGACTCAGATGCCTGACCTCACTATTGTTGAAGCCACAAATGGTATCCTAATTAATATTTAGAAAGTATATGCATGGGCATTGAAGCTGAGTTTGTGTAACACTGAAAGTCTTCATTTTATTTTGAAAACAGCCAGTGCCACATAGTGACCTGGCTATGTAGAGGTTGAAATGAGATTCTCTGTTCTTCTCTGTGGTTTAGAAATATGTTTTATATTTTGGCATCATGTTGAAATTTGATTTATATAGCAAAAATTTTTTATGGCATAAACAATATTTTTATAAGCCAAAGTTAAGTAAGAGTGACTCCAGTTATATTGTGAGAGTCAAGGGTTTTCTGCATGACCAACAAAAATGGAGTCTTATCTACACGGGTGAGCTGTCAAGGAGAACTCTTGCCTTGAACTTTTGAAGTCAAGTGTAAGAAAGAGCGCCAAACAAGATCATAGCTACACTAATCTATTTTTAAGATATTCTTTAAAAATGCAGATTGGCTGAGAGGAAGAGAACAGAAAAGCTGCCCCATAAACAAGTAGAGTGGCGTAACTGTAGAGAATAATAAAACAGTAGAAATGTGATTGGAGTGCATTCTTACCCGAAATCACCTACTTCCATTGTTTAGTATTCATAGGCTCTCAAAAAGATTTATCAAGATATCTAAGACATTTTAAACCCTTTTCTCCTCGGGCCCTTCAAAAAAACCTATGACACCTATGATACAGGACTATAAGCAGCACAGTACTGTTAATTTTGGAAGCCTACCACATGTCATCTTAACAGAATGCAGTTTTAATAACTCCTGCAACACACTCTATGGTGTCTGAGTATTGGATGGCACAGTATCTTTCTGGTTTTCTGAGACAGAGTCTTGGTATATAGTTCAGGCTGGCCTTGAATTCACTATGTAGCTCAGGCTGCTTTGAACTCAAAGATTCTCTTGCCTCAGGCTTCGGAATGCTGGAATTATAAGTATGTACCACCACGCCCAGCGTCTTTCTGTTTAAATGTATATATCCTTGCTTCCTTTGGTTTCTCTCTGTTGAAACAGAAGTATTTTTTTGAAACAGAAGTATTTTAATGTTGATACATATAAAAACATTGGAAAGCTAATAGTTAATGATGAAACAATGTAATATGCTTGAAATATTTTTAAAACTCCAAAGCATACATAAATGTTTTTTATAATTATCAATAGGAACCTCAACAACAGTTTTCTATGTAATAATGTACTTTCCAAATTAGATTCAGAGAGAGAGAGGTTGAAGGTGGTTATTCAAACTACATGCAATGTTATTAAAATGGATGTAAAAATAGAGGAAACTAGCTATGAAGAAATTAGTAAAATTACATAAAAACAATGGTGTTAAATTGTTAACTCATAAAATTGACTACCATAAATATTTGTTTACTGTACATTTATGGTAGCAGAATTACTTGTTTACTAAAGAATATTTCTTCTTGTACAAAATACATAATTGTACTTTAATTTAAATTCATTTATATGCACTTAAAATACTATGTTCAAAGAACCAAGATCTACTAAGTAAATGTTTATATTTGATTATGTGTGATTTATTTATCAGGAAAGACTGAAGACAGTATAATTGCTTAGTGTACTTTAATACAATATTAATACTAATACAGTCAAGAATGAGGTCAAACAGAATTCTTCCGTATAAAGCCAGATTGACAAAGATCATCTTTTTTCCTCTCCATAAGTCCTCTTACTTCCATATTAAAGGAAACCCACTATGGAATTTAAGGATATTGAAATATTATGGTGAGCTTAACATTCTGAGTAATAAAAACATTACCACATGTAAAGCTTTTAACTCTAAATCATACACTTCAGGGAAACGGAATATAGTGGAATACACTGTAGCAAGATGATCTTAATATCAAGACTACATCAAACATAATTGTACCACTTTGTGGTTCAGAAACACTTTTGTCCATCAAGATCTTGGAGCCGTCAATAGGAATCATCGTTATCATTGTTCATGACAACAAAGGAAACTGATTATTTGAGTGTCAGATAGAAGATTATGGTATTTGCTTCTAATCTGCTTTTTAAAAAATTTTTTTAAAAATTTTATTTAAAGAGAAAAAACAAAAAAGAAAACAACCAAACAAAACAGAAAAAGGGTAGCAATAATACAGAATTCCAAAGGCAAAAAATAAAAGAACAACAAGAACAACAAAACAAAAATAAAAACACTAAGAAATCGCCACTTGATAAATTACATACTGTCATCCTTGGAAATAGTTGTTCAAGTTACAAAATGAAAGCATACAAAGTAGACAGTCAAACAGTGAGACTGTTAACAGTTCTGCTCAACAATCTAACAAAAACAGTAGCATGGTAATCTATCTTACACACTTAAACATACATGCAGTTATATCCTTTAGAGCACTTTCTTTTCCCTTCCTTTTTAAAAATATATATATTTTTAAATTTTATTTTAAAGGGGATAAAATTAAACACAACAAAACAGAACAGGATGGGACATAAGAAAGTATAAATTTCAAAGCTAGACAACCAGAGATCTTCACTATCTGTCATATTGTCTCTTGTTTTCTTCCAAATGGTTGTCCATATCTTTGCACATGGGAAGCTCATACTAAATAACATAGCCAATCTTTTCACAAGATGTGTAGTTCACTGGCTCCCACTTGCTAAAGGGGTGGGGCACGGGTCTCTCCTGCAGATCCCGAAAGTCTGTCACACTCACCTGCTATTTTTTTCTGATGAATTGACCATTCCATTTCCAAAGTTCTGAAATGGCCAACAGACCACAGAAAGAATTCTCTTTAGGCTCCTGTTTGAAACCAGCAGCTACAGCAATCTGCTGGCCTTGCTTCAGGGCCACTTCTAATCTGCTTTTGACTTCATATGTAGTAACTTCAGTGAAATTGTTTCAGAACTTTTTATCTTATTACTGAAACTGAACCCAGGAAGTACTGAGCTACATTACTACCTTTGTAATATTTTATTTTGAGACATGATCTTGCTAAGTTGTCCAGGTTGGTTTGCAGTCCTCCTGCCTCAGTCTCCCAAGTAGCTGGGATTATAGGCATGCAATAATGAACTAAGATGAGAATCCCTTTTAAAGATTATTTTATAGTACATCAGACTTTGAGTGCTAGATATTTTGTTCAGAACTATGTCACAACAGCATCTTATTTACTAATTTACTTCTGATTAGTTATTTTTTAACTCAAATTATAATGCATTGTTAAATATAATAAATAATATTACACATATTAAATCAGAAGTAAAAGTTTCTAATGTATCCATCTCTCTTGGTATTGAATGAATCAATATGTGATTTAATTTATAATGTACATGATTGAATTCTGCTTTGAAGAGTCAAGTTTAATTGTAGAATAAGCGAGTTGAGCATATCCTTTAGAAACTTTCAATTGCTGAAAATACGTACATGTAGTACTGTTTCCAAAACAGAAAGGAGAAAAATTAGCATTCTATTAAGCTACACTGGAGACAATAGCATTCTGTTAGTTTTACTACAGATAGGATAGCTTATTTAAAACAAAGTATCTTGCAGATTTAATATTATAATTTTATTTAAGTCTTTCTTGTTGCTTTTTTTTTGCTAATAGTATTTGACTCTCTTTACTATAGTTTGACTCTAAAAGAGATTAAAGTAATAAATCATCTATTTTATAAGAACATTGTCATGGTTTATGTCGGTGGCCCCCAGGCCTCATGTATTTGCATTGTGCATTTGTGATTGATTCATTGTCTAGTGCTTGGATTGGTGGTGTCAGTGCTACACTCTTCTAGGGGTGGAGCCAGGTTGTGATGTAATGGCAGGAAGAAGGTGTGTCTCTCTCTCTTGCCAGTTTCCGCCGTGCTCTTTGCAGCCGTCATGAACTGTGGCCCCACCATGCCACCCTGCCTTGGAGCCAACTGAGTATGGACTGAAACCTCCAAAAACTGTAAGAAATAAACCTTTCCTTTCCCAACTTTGAGCTTCAGGTATTTTGTCTCAGGGACTAGTGGAGAGTAACTAAGACAAACGTTATGACTGAGATAAGGAAACCTAAAAAAATCCTTTAATGTTCTAGAAAAGTGCAAAACATATAAGAAAAAATACCCATTATGTTGTTTTTAGGAAACTATACTTAGAAACTAGTTTCACAGTGGACCTTATAAGGGATTTGACATTTGCCATATTGGCATATTTAGAAAACAGGTGCATGGCTGTAGGGGAGTTTATTTTTCAAGCTGACCTAATAAAATCACTTGTATTCATCTGTGTTTCATTCATGAGAAGACACAGAACATGTCTACTGCTGTTGATTTTAACAGACTAGTTAGGACAAGTAGAACAAATCATCTAGTATTTCATGCAATTATGAAGGCAAAAATGATTTTAGATGCTTGATTTTTGTGGCAGAATTTGAAATATGGAACCTGGTGACGTTGCATCAATTCTTTTTGAATTGTTGCCTACGTAGCCCAAGTGATGGCAGCCATGTAATTCTTATTTGGCTATATTCCTAAATTTGTTAGTGATTTTAATAAAAATGTTACATTGCCTTTACTTTGTAAGATAGCTTCCATCATCCTCCTGGAAATGATACAGGATTTTGAAACAAGATAATGGGGAATTAACAACGGCCACTGCCTTCAAAAGGAGATCCCCCATAGAAGCTACATTGTGTATTGTTAACCTCTGAATAGATGATCAGACTACCAGCTTTAGCACTGCAAAATCAGTGAAACACTAAACTTTACAAGCATTAAACCGCATTTTACCTCACTAGGTATCATCACAGCCTGTGCTTCTCTGGATCAATCAGTCACTCACAGGGAGAGGGGCAGTTGCTTTTCTTGTCTCCCTGCCCGTGTGCTGGAAGGGGCTGGCATCGAGCTCTCCCCCAGTAAGCTCACACGTGGCGCTAACTCTTAGGAGGTCTTACCTTCTTGTTGACTTCTTGTCCTTCTCCCCCACAGTCCATGAATTCGTTGTCTATTGTTGTTTGTATTCTTACAGATTGGATTCTAATGTGTACAGTGATGGTTCAGATCTTTGAAAGTGACTTGCACAATAAAGCATTTCGCAATTGTAATTTCTTGCCCAGTTTTGTAGGAGCCATTGTTCTTATGTCATCACGAAAGATCTCTGGTTTCACTCTTACACCTTTCTGTGGAAAATAACAGAAGGCCAGGAAATATTTCTAAGAAACCACTCATTTAAAAAGAATTAAAACCTGAGGGCTTCTTCCCCCACACTAAAACCATTAACCACACAAAATATCTTCTGATGAAGTGAAGAAAATAAAACCCCAGTGAAGGTTTATAGCCATCATAATGTATGAAGCTTTGCACACTTGCAATTTCTATGTATTCACTTGTTGGTTTTCCCTGTTCCAGTTTCATCCATTCTTTTTTTTTTTTCATCCCAAATACTTTCTCTCCCCAGAGCAGGACCTCATCTTTAAGGTTTTTTTCTTTTTCTTTCTTTCTTTTTTTGTGATATGATCCTGAAGACCTCAGTATGATGAGTAAGTCAGCATTCCACGAATGCAGACTGAGGAATACTGAAATAATCATTTCTGTGCAAAGGGAAGAATTAATATCATGAAGAAATAGTCTTTATTTAGTTTTGAGTTAAAGTCACACGATCAAATAAAATATCTTTCTATAATTATAAAATTTAAAATGTAGGCCTCTTCAAGAGCAAAACAAAGGGATCAAATTATCAACAAACTTAGTTTTTCATGCAAAAACCATGAGGAAGAAAATGTGTATTGAGTTGTATAAAGGTGAGCTCTGGTATGCTACTATTACTATACATAACAATATGTATTGCATATTGCAAAAAACCAGAAGAAAGGATTTGGAAATGCTTTGCCATAAAGAAATGCTAAGTATTAGAGAAGGTAGACATGATTTAAACATTATACAATGTAAGCATGTATGAAAATATTGCATGGCACTATAAATATGTATACTTTTTGAGATTTTATGTATCAGTTTTAAAAACACATTAAAGTTAAAAAGAAAAAAGCATTCATGAAAGTGAAGTCACAAGCTATGAATGTTGGGTATTACTTGAACTTCAGATATAGTTTTTCAAGTGAAAAGAGACAGAGCACAAATACTTTATCTTTCTGTCTTAGGACTTGGAGTGTCACAGTGGCTTCCTGGGAGGTCATTAGAGTGCTGGTTTGTGTTTATGTTACTCAGGGGATTGGTCCTTCGTTAGGAACACAACAACAGCGGTTTCACTGTGTACTTTGTCTATATGTATTAGATGTGATTATTTACAATCTATTACAGATTCCAATTATTTGAGTCTAGAAAATCTGAGCTAAATATTTTAATACAAGAAGAAACCAAGGTGTAGAAAGAATGGTTGATTCTCCTGAGCTATAGGCCTTGGAGTAAAGCCCTATCAGGTACAAACTTTTCTTCTCTTAGTATTTGTAGTATTTATTTATATTATGCTTGTAAAACAGCTAAGTAAACTTCTCACGGTGATACTAACTTATGTTGACTTAACACTATGCAAGTAGGAAGAAATTTAGCAGTAGTCTCTCGTGGAAACAACTCAGGATAGAATTTCCACATGGCAGGCAGATTTAAAAAGTATTAACAACAGGAGGAAATAGTTTTAAACAATACGCAGTTATTACTGCATATTTCCCAAGGTAGAATAATAGCCTACTCTGATTTAGCAATGATGCTAATAGAAAGAAATGATTGGTTTCTCTACAGAAACAAGAAGATTCTGAAGTGTGATACCCACTCTTGTCACTGAAGAAAGAAGTTCGAATGAGTTGGTTGTTGGAATTTCATCTAGTCACTGAGAACATAGACATAATTATTGACAGTAAGACAGTTATAGGCATCTTTGATCTCTTTTTCCCTTGGAAGAGAAAATGACTCTTTTTCCTTGTCATTTTCTGCAAAACTTCTGGTAGCTCTTTTTCTCTGCATAAGTTTGATTTTTTTCCCTCAAGATAAACACCAGATATAGCTACCATTAAAATATGCCTCTCATGACCACAGAAAAGATGCAAGGGTGGGAGTTCGAGTCATAATTTAGACATAATTTCTGGTTTGGACAATGATTGAAGCAAATCTTCTGACAATGGCCTGGGATGTTCTTGACTCTTACAGTGACCCCATGCACCTCACCAAAGTACTTTACTTGCTGAATTTCCTGAAGCTGGGACAGCAATTAGGCCCATAAAAATGAAGTTCATTAATGAAAACTAATTGAAAATTAATTCACCGTGACTCCAGGGAAGAGCTTGCATTTAAAATGTTGTGTTGTTAGCAAGTGAGTCTCTAATCATCAGAGCATGGCAAAATACTTCAGAATGACACATAGGTTAATGAGGTGGTGAAACATCAGAAAACAAAGCCTTGTAATACTAAAATAGCCACCATGCTTAAAATGCTGCCCTGTCCTTCCCTTCTGGTTTCCTTTTTTGTCTCGCTCTAGCTTGTTGTCACTAGACACCGCACATGTCACATTATTTTCCCACACCCAACAAAACCTTCCCAGAGAAGATATTTTGTAGTAACTCTCCAAGTTTTGATTTTGATTACTAAATATGAACTTGCAAATACTACTCGCTTATCTATATTACAAACCTTAAGAGTCATTTTCCTTTGTTAATTTGCTTTGGTTTTGCTTTTCGAAGACAGAGTCTCACTATATAGTCCAGGCTGGCCTCCAACTTGCAAAATCCTCAAGCCTCAGCCTCTTCCTGCTGGGATTATTACAAGTGTATGTTTTCAAGCCTGCCATTTTTTTTCTTCAAACTTTTTAATATGGAAAATCTCAAACATACAGAAAAGAGAGAATGTGTAGTGAAACTCACTCCCCTGCATCAGTAATTATCTACCAGGGATCTATTTTAAATCATATTTCAGTAAACCTGAGCAATTATTTAGACTTATGGTATTGTGGGTTTTTTAAGGTAGATATTGCATCATGGTCAGTTTGTTTCATTCTTTCTTTCTTATTCATCTAAAACTTTTTATTAAAAGCACTGTACATGCAGTATGGAATGTAAGAGGTATGGTTCACTTACTCTGTTAAAAGCTCGCCTTGCTGAGTAGGTGGTACATGTCTGAGATTTCAGGGACTTGGTAGGCTGATGCAGGATGATCATGGGTTCCACATCAGCGTCAGTAATTAAGTGAGACCCAGTCTCAACATAAAACATAAACAGGGTTGAGGATTCAGCTTAATGGTAGTGTACCCCTGGGTTCAATCCCCAATACCAAAAATCAAAAACAAAAACAAACAAAATCTAGCACTGTCCCATGTATGCAAGAGAGTGCTGATGGATTCCAATTGTTATTTTTCAAGTCAGTTAAGGGATGTTCTTGTGTATTTTATGTATATATGCTTTTTTATTAGTCCACTTTAATTTTACAAAATACTGGCTTTCACTGTGGCGTTTTCATGCATGCCTATATTTTGATCACATCCACACCATCACTTTACTTATTTCCTTTTGCCTTCTCTTCCCTTATTCTCTTCTTATTTAATTGCACTTCAATTATAAGACACCATTTTATGTCATAATAGCATCCCTGACCTTATCAATGCTAGAGCCAGTTTCAAAGGGGAAATAGAGGCATAAAAAAATAGGACTTATTTCCATTTTGAGTATACCTACTGAATTTACTTAATATACTCAGGTAAACTTTTTCCCTTGACTGAATTTATTCTACATTTACAGTTACTGTGCGCAAGGATTTTATTGGCACTGTACATTAAACCTTGAACCTTATGTGTGCTTTGTAAGTACTGTATCACTGAACTACATTCTCAGCCCTTTTTATTTTGAGACAAAGTCTTACTAACTTGCCCAGGCTGGCCTTAAATTTGTGATCCTCCTGCTTCAGAGTCTCAAAAGTAACTGGAATTACAGGTGTACACCACTTGCCCAGCTGATTTTAAGAAACATCATGTAATCTTTTTTCTTTTTTTTTTTTTGTACCAAGGATTGAACTCAGGACCTTGTGCTTGCCAGGTTTTTGCCACCAAGCTAAATCCCCAACCCCAATATGCAATCATTTTTTGGTACTGGAGATTGAACCCAGGACCTTTACCCTGAGCATGTCCTGAGCTCTTTTAATTTTTTATTTTTGAGACAAGTTCTTGATAAATTGCTAAATTGCCTACATTAGGATCTTCATGTCTTATCCTACCAGATATTGGATCACAGGCATGTACCATCTCATTCAGCTTCTTATATAGTCAATTTTGTGCTCTTTCCTTGCCTTCTATGTAATGTACACATATGCCATACTTAGTAAGAAGCACAGTGTACGGAGTTAGTGAGGAATCAGGAACAGGAAAGGAAGTAGACTGTTTACCTATAAAATCTGCTCTGAGGAGGTGTCCAAAGTAGAAAGCAAACAGCAGCATGTGAATCTGTGCTCTGTTTTACAAAGACACGGGCGCATACACAGCACGTGAGGCAGCTGAGCTTTACTGAGTGGAAGGCACATTTCTTGACTTCTGTAGGAATCTTTATGTTCTAAAAGTCATAGCCATCTTCTGGACATCAAAGCCTTTGGGAGTTGACAATAAATGGAATTTTAAGACACGAGCAAAGCATTTGAATGACATTATCAAAGCAGTTATGACTTTCCCTTTTTATTA
>PVJX010031477.1:0-21156 GCA_004027295.1 Dolichotis patagonum
TAAACACTTCATAGTAACCCATTTTAATAGTGAGATTATAATAAATAATCTACATGACAAAAAGCCCCAAATTGAATACTTTTAAAATGTCTCAAAGAATTGAAAGCAAACTGGTTTGCATTTGTGGTTGAGTGTCTGCATTTTGTTGACTAGAGGCAGTTTAGGTACTGGCTCAACTAGACCCTTAAGCAGGAGTGAGAGTTAATCAGTCTCTAATCTCTCCTTAGCTTTCTAAAGGGTGGTCCTTTCTATGTAACATGATAATGTTCTCCTTGCTCCCTAAGCTCCCTGTGCAAAGCACTGAGCCAATATGGAAAGCTATACTTTCTCCTGCTCAAAAGGACAATTATGGCTCATTGAAAAGAAAAGAGCTGGGATCTGCAAGTCAGACTAGATAAAACTGGAAATATTACTTTATTGTTAAATAACGGCAAATCTTGTCCTGTGATAACGAGCCTTCAGCATTGCTCATGTATGTATTCTTTGCTTTTTAACTCTAAATTGTTTTGTAAAGGAGTTACAGTTGTGTACTTTGATATTAGACAGTGACATGTACAGAGGGCTTGTTGGCCATACAGCTGGTGATTAGTTAAGAGCAAAGGCCACTTACTGGTATGAACAAATTTCCTTCACATAAAAGGAAATCTGTAAGTTAGAGGTGAGAAAACACAGTGCTCACGTTGAAGAACCTCGCATTCCCCACATGGCTGATCTGGGAGAGGCTTTCTTGCTTCTAGTGGGTCCTGTGTACATTTCAGCACAAATAGCTATAACTCAAAGACAACAGCATCTGTTTATTCATTCACACCACCTTTATTTACACCAGGTCAATTTATTTTCCCAGATGATCAAAATTTTTCAAGGGACTCGGTAAATGAAGACATAAGAAAATAATTTCTCTCTGGTTGTGTGCTGTCACTTCAGAAAATTCACATTCTGTTGAGGAGTGTCTCCCAGATGCATTCCTTAAACTCCTTTTTCTAGAATCTGTGGTCAACAAAGAAAGTCAGATACTTTCAACTCTGTTTTGGGACTGTAAGGCCGAAAGCAGTGGCAGTGGTCCTGTGAGACAGATGCCTTTCTGAATTCTTTCTAAATTCTAGACTCCAGAAGTTAAGGATGAACAGAAATGACCAAGTGTGAGTGTGTCACAAAATAAAATGTGCCTAGAAGACCCAGGATTCTGGGTCAAAGTAGAGAACATTTTCCAAAAAGTGACTCTTAAGTAGCAATGAAAAAATTGTAGAGTACATGAGCTTCTATAATATAAAACACAAAATGCAAACAATTGAACTATTATAATTTGCTGATGCAGACATACCTGAGGTGCACGGCCCTGTGTACCCTGTAGTTGGCACTAGATCTTTCAAATGAATAAGATACGTGATTTTTGCGTATCAGATGAATAAGATATGGGATATGAAGGAGGTAGGTTCGTTTCAGAAGGGCAGTTTATGTCCTCAAGGCCATAATTAACCAAACTACTAATAGTCATTCTTACTAGTTTCTAAAATGGAGCAAGTTAGTCTTAATGTTCGATTTTTTTTCCCCTCAAAATGTTTTGGCTCCATGTTAGATTAAAAGGTAGAGTTAAGTAGACATGATACATTGTTTTGGAGTTCTTTTGCTGTGCAATACTCTGTACTTTTGTAACCCATTTTTACTGACGGAACCACAGAATGACAGTGCGGTTTTAAATTGCCTACAAAGCATGATGGGTTCAGAAAAACTGCCATAGAAATGCTCTTTCTTTGCCATTTTATTTAAGTTCCTCTAAAAATAGGCAATTGGCTAGAGTGAGAGGGTTTATTCTTTCTTCGCCTTTCACCAGACCTTCCCATGTAGCGTTTCTGAAGCACATCAATGGCAAACGACCATTTTGCCTTCCACTTCAATACAGTATCAGAATGTCTGCCTTCTTACTTGCTAACCAGCCCTTGGATCTCAACTTTTGATTTAAGGGTGACAGTGTGGTATCCAGAGAGAACTGTTTTTGTTTTTATTTTTGTTTTTGTTTTCTAGTCTGTATGAATTTTCTATTGCTGCAGAAATTCTCTTAAACTCATTAAATTTCCTTTGATATAGTAGTTTGAAACAGGACAAATTATCACCTTACTGTCCTCAAAGACAGAAATTTGAACTGCTGTCACTGGCCTGAGATGAAGTAAAGACAGGACCATGCTTCTTTCTGAAGATGCTAAAGTAGAAACTGTTTCTTTCTCTTCCAGAAACTCCCAGCTGCTCACAGTCTGCTGCATCATCCACTTCATCCCAACAAAAGCCAGAGACAGCTAATCTGCCCTTTCTTATGTCACCACGACACTAACTCTTCTACCTCCCTCTTTCTGCATGTCAGGACCCTTGTGATTACACTAAGGCCACCTGAAAAATGCAAGCTACACTCCCAGTGTTGAGGCTGGCTGATTACCAATCCTAAATCTACCTGCTGCCTCAATTTCCCTTTATCATGTAATACAAAGTTAGTCACAAGTTCAGGGGTTAGAACATGACTATCTTTGGGTCGCTAGCTTTCCGCCTGCTGTATTGTTTGACTCAGGTTTGATTTCTCGACTTTCTGAAATTGGGCACATAACAGCATGTGTTAAAGATATGGTTTCCAGTATAGAAAAATTAGGACATGTGTGCTTTAAATTGCTAATAATTATGTTTTCAACAAGTGCCTGCCATTGTGCTCTGCCAGATAAATTATGGTAAGCTTTTGAACATAAGGAATTTTTCTGTATTCATTCCTTTTCTTCCCTCTTTATCCTAGAAAGCAGAGATAAGAGGGAGTCCCTCAATAGATCTCAAATTCTCCTTGGGGGGTTACACTAATCTCTGAGGGGAAAATGAGAATGTGTATAAAAAAAGAAAGCTTTACCAAAACCACTTTTCCTGTAACCAAAGCCACACACATCCTCCAATATAGGTTTTATCAGTAATAAATTTGAGATTTTTTTGAACCATCCATATTTCTTTTATGTCCAAGGAGAGTTTCAATCTATAAACATTCTTTCTATGGAGAAATCCTAGATCTATTTTCTGTAGTTCCCAACTGGAACTCAAACACATGTCTGATACCAAAGACCTTGTTCTTACCTTTTACCTATTTTTATCAATATACCACAATTATGTTAAGGTTTAAATGATTTTATAACCCAGGATCTCACACACAGTCGATGTTCAACAATGTGAATTTTTTCCTACTTTTTCTACGAATAAAGGAGAATGAAGAAAATGAGGATTTTAGTCAATTATGTAAGGCAACTGTTAAGAGTAATTAGTTATCAGTGTGTATGGAAAACTTATGCTCATCCTAATCAATAAACTGATTTTTCATTAATTTACTGGTCTGTTTCTTCATACACACAGCCATTTTTGCTTCTGAGAGAAATATCAGGAAGCTTGAATGTGGAGGTCATCCTTATAATCTCAGCACTGTGGGAGACTGGGCAGGAATAGCTCATTTTCCAAGGCTCCATCCAAGTTTGGGCAATTTGGAAACATAAGACTTTGCCTCAAAAAAAAAAAAAAGTGAGGAGTAAGAGCAGGAGTGTAGCTCCATGTGCCAGCACTGGGTTTAGTCTCTAGTATACTATAAAGGAGAGGAGAGATCAGAGAGGAGAGAGAGGGACAGAGACAGAGACAGAGACAGAGACAGAGACAGAGAGTAGGACAAGGATAAGACTGAATTGAATTTGGGTTAAGACAGGAGAGTTAGTGTAAATGGCATCCCTATATCTCTCAGGGAAAATGTTTCTCTTCTATTCCTGATATAGAATAATGCAACTAAAAGAGATAAAACTGCCAGGAACCTATAATAAATTATACAAATTCAACTTCATAGCCATGATTCTTCCTCAGTTATTCCTGTGTTGAAACAGTAATGTACTTCGTTATGACTATAACATGTCTAGATATTAAATCTCCTATAATATGAAGTAGGGGAGGTTAAGATAAAATTTTACTTGACTTAAAAATGTAGACAAGACAGTTTCTGGTATTATTAGCCTTTTAGAAAAGCTAACTACTGACACTAAGTAAGGACACATTTTTTCTGTGACAGCTGGTGATAAGTTTTACAGATTGGTAGATATTTCTCAAGACATCAAATGCAAGATGACATCAGCCCGCCTCAGTAGGATTAGTTTGCAACAGCTATTGGTGTTTTTGAAGAAAAACAGTGACAGCTGTTGTACCATTCACGCTTTTGTTGTTGGGCAGATTTATATAGGCATCACACTACCAAGTAGCTAATGGTAAAACCAGAATTTCCAAGTGTAAGAATATGCACCGGTATTTTAAGAACTATGAGTGCCTACTGATCCTCTTAAACTGTAATAGTCAAGCATAATGTGGAAAGTTTACCCTTTGGAAAAATAATTTGAAAAGCTAACTTTGATTTAATTTTTTTCAATTACAAATTTTTCTAAGCCTTTTTATATGTAGATTAATTTTCCTGAGGTATTAAGATTATGTTTGATTTAGGGTCATGTTATAATTAAGAGAATAAGTATCTTTCTAGAGGCAAGAAATTTGAGTTTGAGATTGAGATGTACAACCTTATCAGTTTCTCTAAGGTTCAGAACATTGATCTGCAAATGTAGGCATCAAACCCAATGATCATAAGTTGTTTTTGAGAAAATTATTCTAAATTACTTAATGTGATAATTGTTATCATGGAATAATATTCAACTATTATTACAGTTTCAGACTTGCTAGGATTCAAGCAGAAACACTATCTTCACAATACTAAATTGAAGAGGTTGCCTACAGCCCTATGTAAGAATTGTGACAACTAGCCAGCACTTTCTGGGTTCTGCCCTGCATATGACTGGGCCTGCATCCAGCCCAAGGCTGTGGATACCAGGACTCTGTCAGGCATCTGGAATTTTTCTTCACAATGAAAGATCTCAAAGTTACAAGTCCACGAAACTTCCTTATAATGGAAAGTTTCTCAACCTAGCTTGGCAGTGGAAAATCATTACCAAGAGTGCTTTAATGTGAGGGCAAGATTAGGCCTACTGTGTGATCCTGCTAGGTCACTTCCTCTACCAACAACCCTGAGAACATCACCACATTTCCTTCTTTGTGATCTTTCCCAAAGACATACTTTTGAGGATATAAGTGTTGTTTAATTCTTTTTCTTGAGTCCTTAACAAAAACCTCTGAATAGAAAATGTGAATTTATTAAATACAGTAAGTTCCTAACTTACATTCAAGTTGCAAACTTTCATAGGTATGAACAGACCTTCCATTATGAGCACCCATAGACATGAACAAATTGTGGAAGTAACTCCTGTGTCTGCCGAGCATTGTCACAGGTGTGCTGCTGTGTGCCTACTGTACAGTGTGATAGTGTACAGTAGTGCAGTGCAGGTGGGGACTTACTGTATGTGTGTGTGTGTATTTGACTTTTTTATGCTTTATATTGCATATCTGTATGAAAGGTGTATAAGATTCACTTGTCAGGCTTATGAACCAATCCAACTTGCCAATGTTCTCCTCAGACCAAACACATTAGTAAATGGGGACTTATTCTACAAGTTATTTGTCAGTAGTTGCCCTTTCTCTCTGCAAACTTCATTTAGAGACTCTCACGGGAAACAGTTGGTACTTATGAACTGCATAATCCCCTGAAGTATTTCCAAAGTGATAGGATATTGGAATGATATTGGATAAAACAGAAAACACATTTTCATCCCTTAACCGTAGCTCAAGAAGCAGCTTGCTATAACGCAAAGCAGAAGACTGACACATGCTTTTGCTCCAGCATGGTACCAGGTCAGAGAGCATTCTTAGACTCACTGAGTAGCACTGCTTTCTTGTGTAATGACACTAACACTTATCATTTACTAGAGATGAAATGACATAGCAGGTATGAGAAACTTTATGTAAATTATGATAAACTTGGTTTATTTATTTTTGCTTTTTTAAACTTTTATTAGTACATATCAGTGTAGGGGATTTGTATATATACATAATACATTTCAATTTCTTTCTCTTTCCTCCTTCCTCCATCTCCCTTTTATTTCTCCAACAATCAGATTCATAAGAACTTATAAAGTTAATTGTCAAATATACAGATTGCAAACCAGAATAATAGGCCAAAGAACATATAAAATACAAGACAGTTTTACTAACTCGAGATACTCTTGTAGATACATTGTACTGGATTTTCGTTTCTTTTTTTTCTGTTGTTTTGTCTTAATAAATTTGGTAAAATCATCTCTTTTCTTTCTTCTTCATTTTACCTCCCTTTCTCTTTTCTCCTCCTCATTTCCTTCTTCCTCTTCCCCCTTCTTCATCTTTCTCTCTCTCTCTTAACTGCTAGGCCATACAATCACTGCTGTGCTCCACAGTAAGGAAGACTTTGTATTTTGGAGTTATATATTGAATACCTTTGAAACTTCAAAGAAGTAACATACCACGAAACAGAAAAATAGATACTGTAAAGATGTAGTAAGGGCATATTAGATAAAAGTCATCTATACTTTCTTATTCTTTGAGTTTTAACTCTTTGCAAATTAACTATGATACACTTGCCATTCTTTTTTTGGGGGGATGTATTTGATTTTACAGTTAATTAAGTCTATAAAGAAAAGGTATTCTTTCACTTAATGTGATTGATCACAGTAAGTGATGTCAGGCTGTTAGAATAACTTGTCCTTTAATATTTTGCTCTCATCATAGAAAAAGAATGATATCATATACCAGGTGGAAACCACTTACTCTTTATGACTTAGGAATGCAAATAAAATAGTAATGTAATAATATGACCCAGCTGTGCTTAAGGGTTAGCAGAGGCCCCAGTTGTGATGTGACATCTGAAATATTTTTCACAGCATATTTCTTCCAGCTGAAATTTGTCATCTCTATATACAAGTTCCGCCAAGTTACAAAAATTTACAAAGATGTTATAATTTTTAAAATATATGGAATTCATATGAGTCAGAAACCATCATTCTCCTTCTCTCCCAAAATGTAATGCAAAACAACTGTATAGATGGTCAGGGAATCTTCAAGGCAAGTAATTTCTGCCTGAGTTTCAGAGTTTATGTATCTGTGTTTTTATCTATCTACGTATATAGCAGATGAGAGTATATATACATATGCATGTGTGCATATGTGCAGAGTGAATACTTATGTGTATCTGCATGCAAATTTGTGCACATGTGTTTAAGTATGTTTATTTTCCAAATATGGCCTATACCTGGAGTGTCCCCCAAAAGACTCATGTATTGGGAAGGTGATTGGATCATAGAGGCACTATAGTCTTTCCTAGATTAGTTCACTAACGAGTTCATGGCTGATTTGTTCGAGGTCAGGCTTGGTTGGAGGCAGCTAACTGGGGCTTGATCTGGAAGGGTGTACCCCACCGCACCCCTTCTTCAACTGACTCCCTGTTTCCCAGCTGTAATTAGGTGTGCAGCTTCCCTCTGCCTTGACCTTTCCACCATGCCATTTCTGTGTTGGAGCCAGTCTAGCAGGGGGTACAGCCATGAGCCAAAACAAACCATGCTGAAGTTACCGATGCAGAGTACAGAGTCTGAGGGACAGGAAAAGTGACTAAGACGGATCATTATTGGGACAAAAAAGCATTTCATGTGTTCACATTTTCGCCAGTGTTCGAAAACAGTCCCACAGTTTGTAAACTAATTCTTTCACAAACATCACATCACCCACTGGTGGTGTGAAGAACAGCACCAACTATGAGACAATCAAAGTGAGTTCAAGTCTAGATTCTCCCATTTGTATGTTTTTAAGTCATTTATCCAGTAAGAAGCCAAGTATCTGAAAATAAGCAAAGACCAGAAAGACCCTGTCTGAATTCTGAAATATAGTGGACTTAATTTAATTTTTGAATTTAATTATACTTGTCTTGAATTGCCAAGAAAAAGTTTCTGGAATAAAATTTGTGGCTTTTTTTTTAATAGAGTGACTTGTTCTAGAGTAGTTTCAGGCCACAGAAAAACTACCCAAAAAGTCACCATATACTCTGCTTGGCCTCTCATAATTTATTCTGATATTAACATGGATTTTGACAATATTTAATGTCATGTATTCATCACTATGATGTTGTGCAGGATAGTTTCAGCGTACTAAAAGTGCCTTTGTAATAGGTGAATTATGTCACACATTCATTCCTATTTTCTTTCTACTTTCAGAACTAATTTTATTGTCTCTATAGTATTACCTTTTCCACTTGTCATATGGTTGAAAGAAGATGGCACACAGTCTTTTCAAACTAGTTTCTTTCTTTTAGCAACATGTATTACTCCATATCTCTTTTTTGTTTGATAACTCATTTCTTTTTATTATTGAAAACTATTCCATTGTACGCATTCCACACTTTGCTGTTGCATTACCTTATTTCAGGGCATTTGGCTGCTTCTAAAGACTTGGCAATTATGAACGTAACTAGCATATACAGGTTTATGTGCATATGGAGATTTATATATACAGTATTTGGCCAGCATAAAAATTCAATTAATCTAATTAAATATTAGTGAATGTGTGTTAAGCCTGTGCTCTGCTTTGT
Organism: Dolichotis patagonum; assembly: GCA_004027295.1. Taxonomy (NCBI): domain Eukaryota; kingdom Metazoa; phylum Chordata; class Mammalia; order Rodentia; family Caviidae; genus Dolichotis; species Dolichotis patagonum. The sequence continues at coordinate 8,543 of PVJX010031477.1, forward strand.
AAAAGTCAGCCAAAGGGTCCTACAAAGTTGTAATATTTGGCATTGCTACTATTAATGAACTACATCTATTGCAACAAACAATTTTTAAAAAAAAAATCTAAAATGTACTTCTGAGTATAAATAATTAAATAGATAAAAATTAATTTACTCCTCATAGCATAAGGACTCATATATTAGGAAAAATCATTTGGTATGTCTGTGTCCAATTACATTGTTTTATAGACTTAATCCTCCATTAATTTATATATCTTTGACAGACCATATATGTGGGGAGTATGTTTTGTATGATCTTTTAAGACCATTATATGTAATAAATGTGAACGTTTTATGTGTGTTTATATGTTGTAAACTATATACAAATTTGTGAACTCTATAAATTTCTACACATCTGAAATAATCACAAATCGTGTTGCTATTATTTAATCTCACTATAATGAATGTTTTATAATGATTAGACATGGCCTAGTGAGATTCAGGAACTGAAACATGCAAAATCTTATTTTGTAAGAAATTCAGTTTCAGAGCAAAAATCTAAACTGTCAGGCATGATATCTTCTTATAATAATAGAACATTTGATTTCCTTTATACCTTGGCTCCAGATACAAACCAACATTTATAGTGAGTTTATTTTAGTTGCTAAATTCTATAATCTAGAAATATGTGGTGGGGCGAATCGGCATCCTAATGTTACCATATGTTTCTGAGTTCCCAGATCTTTGGTTCTTCGATACTCAAAAATATAGAAGTTGTGGAACTTTTACTAGATTCAGTTTTCCCATTTATAAAAAATATCTCATAAAATACTTGTAGGAATTAAACTAGGCAATAGTCAAACATTTTAGCATAGCAGGGAGACAGCAAATAATAAATAAAGATGTATTACGGTATTATTATTGATTAAACCTATTTCTTTTTTTAAATTTTATTTTATTTTGAAAGGGAGTAAAATTAAACACAACAAAACAGAACAGAATGGGACATAAGAAAGTATAAATTTCAAAGCTAGACAACCAGATATCTTCACTATCTGTCATATTGTCTCTTGTTTTCTTCCACATGGTTGTTCTTATCTTTGCATATAGAGAGCTCATACTAAATAACATAGCGAATCTTTTCACAAGATGTGTAGTTTACTGGCTCCCACTTGCTAGGCGGGGGGAGGGGGGAGACACGGGATGGGGGACAGGATGACATGAGATATCTGATTCTCAGCCCACACGCAGGCAGGATCACAGTCACCCCCAAGAGATGGGAAGAGTTCCTTGTTCTCCCGGAACCCCAAGTCTACCACACGGTGAAGGTTCCGATGCGCCAGGGTCTCTCTCCTTCGGGCTGCTGAAAGTCTGCCACACTCTCAGCTGTCCCCAGAGAAAGGGTGAGTTCCTTGTTCTCCTTGCAGGCCGAGTCAACCACACTGTGCAGGTCCCGATGCGCCAGGGTCTCTCTCCTTGGGGCTGCCAAAAGTCTGCCACATTCTCAGCCATCCCCAGAGAGCAGGGGAGTTCATTGTTCCTCACTGTGCAGGTCCTGATGCACCAGGGTCTCTCTCCTTCCGGCTGCCAAAAGTTTGCCACACTCTCAGCCACCCCCAGAGAGAGGAGGAGTTCCTTGTTCTCCTGGCACCCTGAGTCAACTGCACCATGCAGGTCCTGATGGGCCAGGGTCTCTCTCCTTCAGGCTGCAGAAAGTCGGCCACACTCACAGCTGTCCCCCAGAGAGGGGAGGACCTCCTTGTTCTCCTGGCACCCAGAGTCAACCGCATGGTGCAGGTCCCAAGGTGCCAGGGTCTCCCTGCTGCAGGTCCCCCAAAGTCCGCCATACTCACCTGCTATTTCTTTCTGATGAATTGACCATTCCATTTCCAAAATTCTGAAACGGCCAACAGACCACAAAAAGAATTCTCTTTAGGCTCCTGTTTGAAACCAGCAGCTACAGCAATCTGCTGGCCTTGCTTCAGGGCCACTAAACCTATTTCTTGACTAACTGTTTTTTCCTTTATTTGCCTCACTTATTTATAAAATGCACATGACGTGTCATCTCTGCATTGAAAATCTTCCTTACCAGCCATTCTATATGTTCCACTAGGCATCTGAGTGAGTAGTTACCACTCCACTTCCCCTCTCCCCTACTATGTCCACAGTCAAACTTATCCCTGGGTCCAGGCAGTGTACCCGGAGCCCAGGAGCAGTGGAACTTGCTGTGGCCGCCATCTGGGCCAGCCCCCACTCTGATGACATGAGGCCAAATTTAACTCCCCTCTAGGATTCTTATTTTTATGCAAAAATTCATCACACTATCTAATTTGTTTGTTTATTGATGCTCCTTGGGTATAAATTCCTTTGTGTTTTAAATTCTGTAATTCCTTTGTTATTGCAAACACCTAACAAATAGGAGATATGTCATCTATGGATCTGTAGCTGTAGTGAAGAAAAAAGAAAAGCTTTTCTCCATCTAAGGCTTAAAACACAGAAGAACTAATGGAGAACTGAAAAGAAGAGTCTCATCGGGGTTTTGACCAGATGTGGGCCAACATCTTAATATCACAAAAGACTCATTGCCTTTTCTAGTCTCCTTAGCACATTTCTCAGTGTTGTTTCAACCCAAGGCTTACACTGGAGGTCCCCGGATAGCTATCATAATCTTCTAGTGGCCACAAGACTTCATCTATACTAGAGAGAAAGAGAAAACAGTTTTTCTGAGGCATTCTCTTTGGAAGAATAAGAAGAATCTAAGAAGCCCTAGGAAAATATCTTAAACCACTGCAAGTAGTATATTCATTCCTACAGACCAGTGACAAGATTTTATCCATTGGATTGGTGAACTAGAATATACTTAGCAATACTACTAACTTTTCTCCAACCACATGAACTCCAAATAAGAGAAAACTAGAATAAAACTGGAATTAAAATCATTGAGAAAAGCAGAAACAAATATGCAAGGTACAGGAATGCCATTCTTCCTTTTCAAAGGCATAAAATTGAATTAGAAAATATCTTCAATTTGGATTCTTGGCATAGACAAGAGAGTGATATATTAAAACATTGTTCTTTTCCCTTTTAGTTCTTTAAAAATTCAGGTTATGTGTATAAGAAACAGCTTTCAAATGTATGTTGTATGTTGCATGTACTGCTTAATTTTGACATTAACTTTGTAAAGTCACACTATTATTTTTATTTATGTTAATGAGTCCTCAAGTCATAGAATAGTGCCTCACACTAGCAAAAAGTAAATAGTAAATTTAATTGAATACTACTTACAGGATTTGGAATTTACCATGTGAGAGACTGAAAATCCAGGAAAGGGATTTACAAATTCACATTTTGTCTATCTTAATTACTAGGATATCAAAAAATTCTATACTATGACTAATTTACATGGCATTAGAAAATAGGGGAAAATTAAGACCATGTGCTCCCAAGGACTTAATTCATCTGAGCAGCAGAATCATGAGATAAGCAATGACTGATGGAGAATTTAAAAGTAACAAAGCCAGGAATTTAAAGTTGTTTGCTGGAGGAGATCAGAGTTAACCCATGATCATAGCCCATGGATTATGAAGGTTAAAATCTAATTCGCAACGCTGAATCCTCTGCACCAAACCCTAAAAGGGCTTTTTATTTTTATTTATGAAAAAAAAGATAAATTCAAAATTCTTTAAAGGCTTTGAGAACATCTTCTAGCATCAACATAATTTCTTTTGACTTGTTTTTTTCTACTGGGGATTGAACTCACGACTGCACACTTGCAAAGCAGATGCATGCTTGTGCCTGCTGAGCTAAATCCCTAGCCCCTGACTTGTTTCTTCTAATGCTTCTTTCACTTCCCTCTCACCACAGTTACTTTTTAATACTGCTTGAGAAAGTTGAGTGTTATCCTCTTTGCGCTATAATTCCCTTTAACTGGTGTACTCTTCCCTTACATCATGTGACACTTTGTTCAGAGTTACTTCTTTGCTAGTGTTAGCACGGACACCTTATTTGACACGTGGCCCTATTCATCTCCATACTAAATTCTGTTCTAACTTTATTGCCATAGTACTTAGGACCTTCACACCTAATATAATACTACAGTTGTATCATTGCTATGTATTTTCTATCTTCTTCATTGAAAGGTAGGCTTTAATGATGTAGTAATTATTATTTTGTTTACTGATTTGTTTTGAACGCACAGAACAAGTTAGCACACACAACAATTTCAGTATATATTTATTACATGAATGAGTAGATGAATTTGTATTAATACTGTATCAAATTAGTAATTCAGACATATTCTTGTGTAGAAGAGCACCCCAAAAAGGCAAATTAAACACCTTTTATTTCCTTACATGTTGACTATTATTTAATAAGTGTCTTATTAGAAAGCTTCTGCCAACTCAAATGTATTTTTGAGCCTATATAATATTGGACTTTTTCCAATCATTTTGATAGAATACAATCATCAATTTAATTAAACAATTACATAATCCTATACTTGGCAGGCTATTCTGATTTCTGAACATTTGTCTAAGTTCCAGGTATACTAACAATTTTGAGTAAAAGCTCCAATACATACATAATCCCCTTATGAGCAAACTATTACTGTTGAAACATGAGTTTTTTTCAGCAGGATCCTGCTAGGTAATGAGGATTGCTATTTCACCATAGAATGGTTTATGTCTTTTTTTCAAAGAATATGTCTCTCTGAAAATTATGATCATACAGTCAAATGCAGCAAATAAATAATTCTTATTTTAATAGAATTTTAATTGCATTCAAATTAATGCCTACTGAAGAGAAATAAGTTTTCTGTAGTTTTCTTTTTATAATTCTGATAAGAAATTCATTTTCCAAATTAATTAAAAGTAAATCCTCTTACTTGGAATATAGAAAAATGTTTTCATGAATAATGATTGTTTTTGCACTGTTTTGTTCTATACAATTTCATTTATTAAATATGCTTGGAATTTTATTTTGTTTTCTAGAATTTTTTAGATTATATCTGCTTATCATATATTGAGAGAAAAAAGGAATGGCTAGAGTCTCAAATGCCATAGCTTTAAACTACTTAGCTTGGGTGTCCTCAGGAGTAGCCATGTATTTTCCCTGAGTTATGTTCTGTGACAGTTTTTTGTTTGCTCCACTAGCTGCCACATCTTTTCTTAAATACGTCACCCACATTCCTTCAGGTTCTGCTCTGCAACATAGAAAATATTAACATCTTAGATCAAGCCTCTTTTTAAGTCTCCCCTTCTTCAATCAATCAAAATTCTTATTCTTCTGATATTTTATTTCTGCATTTTACCCAGTCATTTTGATGCAAATATATGTGGAATTAATCATCTGAGCCACAGATATGCACCAAATATTGCCCAATTTCACAATATTTCATCCGTTGAGTAGCATAATAAGTATTTATTCTATAATTCATTATTTATTTTAAGAATAATTGAGTTCCTGTTCTGTGATAAATGATAGGTAAATAAAATACATTACTAAAATGATATCACAGAAACTGGCTGTGGATAGTGGGACACATCTGTAATCCAACATCCCAGCAGGTTGAGGCAGGAAGAGTGCAATTTACTGAGAACTTGTCGAGAGAGAGACAGAGAGAGAGAGAGAGAAGGGTTGTGGATAAAGCTAAGTATGAAGACCCTGTGTTCAATCCCATCCTCATTCCCAGTATTGTAATTTTTTTAAATAAATATATCACAAAACAAGATAATGCACAATTGTTACGTTTTGCTACTAAGTTATGCATTTTGTCTCTGAAGGTGATTAACTTAGCTTGGTTTCACCCCTTTGGAATAAGGAGATGCAACTGAACACTCATTTAGCTGGACTCACCTACATGGTCTCCATGTTAACTTTTGCTTGCTGAGAGAAAAATGCCTGATCTACACAATTTGAAAGGGGTAAAAAGGATTTATTTGGCTCATGGTTTCAATCTGTGGTTGGCCGGCTCCAAGGTAGCAATAGAGTGGAGAAAATCTGCTCACCTCCTGACAGCCACGAATCAGAGAAACAGGAAAGAGTCAGAGAGAAAGGAACCAAGGACCAGATATGGTCATCCAGACACACACATACATGTGACTTACTATACTCATAGATGTCTCTTAAGCCAATCAAGATTGATTGATTACCAAGATTATCCATCACAGCCTCTATGCAGTGAGATTGTCTTCCCATCTGGTTGCAGACTGTTTCAGAGTCTTTGCTGGGTGGGTACTTTTCCCCAGAGCACACTTGCAGAATCTCCCATTCTTCTCAACCTTCAGGCCAACACTGGCATGGCATGGCATCTTTCACTAAATTCTGAGTAATCTGCTACACAGAAATAGGTAACTCACATAGGAGTTCTGCTTCAGACTTCTTCCTCCTAACTGTCAAGGGCACATACCTTCTAGCCACACAACCCACAGGGAACTCAGTTGCTTAAAAAAATAAAAGTCTGAACAGAGACAGATTTGATTTCTAGTTGCAGGTCTATAACATTATGTTATTGAGCAAGTCAGAGGACGGTTTCTCAGAAACGTTAGGCTAATGACATTTATTTAATATGGATGTTAGATCAAATGTGACTAATATAAGTAGAAGCTCTATTGCCATTTCTGCTCACATCATCACACATCTATTTAGAAAACACCTCTACCTGATATACTACTAGTGAAATTGGGGAATGGAAACCAAACACTTATACGAGAAGACATAAATGACTGCTCTTGGGGCCCAACAAGTCGTGGTATGGCTTGGGAAAAAAAGGAATCAACTTTAGACAAAAATAGGAAACTAAAAGACAGATAAATTCTTGATCACATACTTCGATATATTTTAAAACTTTTATATTCCCTTATAAAATTTCATCTATGTAAGAGAGAAATATTTCTAATTTCTTCAAATATTTCTCTTATATGATTTTATGTTAGTTTATAAAAATATATTAATCTACCTAAATTCTTTAAAGTAAAGTAACTATGCTGAAATAAAGAATCCAAATATTTACTAACCAGTACAGAGTTAGGCTGATGCTTCAGTTTTATCTATGATACTGCTAGGTACTATCCTGCTGGTTAGGAAATCACCTGAGATTGAAGGTACTGATAATAAAAAAAAAAATGTTAAGGTGTAGCTTCATTATTCTGTATAGAGAATTCTCCCAAATACGTATGCGTGAAAGTCTGTTTACCTTCCAAATGTTTCCATTTTAAATACCTCTCATTTCTTCTGTATGCTGCTAGGCATACGGATTTTGTAGATTTTGTTGCCAGGCAAATTCATTCCCCTTACTCCTCATAATTTTTTATTCATTTAACTTACCAAAATTATGACTGAAAGCATGTAAGCATGCATCCACATCAGGATGGAAAGATGGAGGAAGCTATACTACTATCCACATTCAGAAAGCGTTTTAATATCTGTGAAAATCGTATCAGTAATCAGTACAGTATCAGTAAGTAAGTACACAGGCATGATTCCAACTTGTAGTATTTACATTTTATTCACGATTTACACTTATCCAGAACTCATTCACTTCCTCCTGATTTGTTTTATGCTACATACTGTGCTAGGTCCTGGGGATAAAGCCACAAGACAAACATGATCTGAGACAACACAGTCTTCATGATCGGCGAATGACTGCAAACTGCCACGAGGGGCGATTCTGCTTTACCGACTCAACATTTAAGATACTCTGTATGGGTAATGAATTTGGCTATTAATTTATTTGAAATATCACTCCTGTAAAAAATCTCCTGAATTTTGTTCTTTACTGAGATGAAATAACTTAATAATTTTAGGTTGTTTTTGAAATGCCAATGGTCTGTTTCAGAATATTTTATTTTTACAGTACATTTATGATTTTGTCAGTTTTGTGTGACATTGAACTCAGGTTTATGTATAATATGTAATTTAAATCTAGCACAGGCCTCTTTCTTATAGGTCAGCAGTGTTTGAGTGTTGCCACCAATATAGTGATTGTACCACTGTGACCAGAAGTTTTCCAATGTGCATTCTATTTTCTTTCTTCACGTGGCTATAATTTTGTGTTTGTGGCTGAGGTAGATTTTATCCAAATATCCATTTAGAAAAAGAAAGGTTACTGGAGATGCAGGGTGTGTTCAGTGGACTACACTGGCTAAAATTATACTGTTACTGCTATGTGTTAGCATGTTGAACACAAGTGAAAAAAAAAGACCTTAAAGAAATTTGCTCATATGCCTGACATAGTAAGCAAGGTAAGTGACTGGAGGACTTTTCCCAGACAGACCAAGACTCAGACCTACATTTTCTCCCTTTTTCTCAACAATGCTTCTAATGTGCAAAGAATGCACAGAATCAGCATTGTGGCCAGATAAGATGAAACCGGACTGGCTAAGTGTATGTCCTGGGTGTAGTTTCATGAGTTCATTACATTATTCTCATCCTGTGTGTTTCTATGTGAATTTCCATGCAGAAAGTTTCAAATAGAAGTAGAAAGTTCATTCCTCATATAACATGTTTTAAGATTTGTATTATAGATATATCTGAGTATTACATATTTTTGAAAAGCATACACAATACAAAAATTTGTTAATGAAAAGCACTCATAATTATTATAGCAATGTGACTACTAGCTATTCTAGAAAAATCAGCATTTTACAAAATTATGTAAAAAGTTATCTTTTTTTCCATTATATTGATGGAATTTCAGTGACATTAAGAAAGTATTCTTTCTATGAAGCCCATAGTGTGAACATGTATGATATTTTTACATGTGTAATTTTTAATGTCTTATATTAGATTCATTTTATGCTCAACCTGATAAAATAACAACTCAAGAAAACTAAGACCCCATGTTAATATCTTGTTCAGTTTCTGTGGAGGAGTAGAATAGATGGATAGAAAAGATGTATTCATTGAGAAGTAAATTCTAGTCTACAACTTGGGATTTCTGTAGATTTCTTATAACCTCTTACAAAAAACTTAATGGAACTTATTTTAAGTTGAATAGTTCCAAGATATATAAAGATATTTTATTTCTAAAGGAAAATTGGGCTGCAAATTACACTACCTGAATAATGTAATGGAATATTTTGAAGCCCTTTAGACAATTGCTAGAATAAAAACAAAAATGTTCACTTTATTCATTTTTAACTAGAAAATTAAAATACTCATAAAATAAGGTTATTCAGTTCATGTCTGGATGGTGATTTTGTACAAAAATATATACAAAAAAAGAAATCTAATATTGATAACAGTCCCGAGTGCTGATAATAGTAGCAGAATTGCCTCATATACAAAGTCCATGACAGAATTAAAATATGGAATAAGAATTTACCAGAAAAAGCAGATTGCTAAACTGTATTTTTCTCAGAATCAGAAAGAACTATTCTTGTAGTTTGAGACACCAGCAATTCATATTATTTTAATTATTTATTTTTAAGGGCATGACATATCTCATAACTTGTGGCTGTCATTTTGTAAACTTATTTTTTCCCTAAGAATTTACAAAATCAACAGAAATACACCAAGTCAAGGAACTTTAATGACTTGGACTTTCCAGATTTCTCCTGGAAACCACAAACCCTCTGTATGTCATTTAAAATGATCCAAAGTTTGCTCATCCATTGTAAGTATCACGGAATCCCAAGTCTGAGTAAACATAGCAATTTGATGAGACACCAACCCTAGGATAGCACTCCTGGGCTCTTTTGGTGTGGAACTACCTAGAATTTAAGCTAATTTAGGAAGGAGCTCCAAACAGCATTCTTTTATTCTCCTGGATTCTTCAATACAAAAAAGAATTTTTGTTTATTCATCCACTCATTTGTTTGTTTGCTTATCCATTTAACAAGGACTGAGTAACACTTGTGTGCTATGTGCAGCAACTATAAGAAAGGTATGGAAAAGTCAATGTCTTTTATCTTTTGGAGATTTATATTCTAGTGGAGGTGACTGAAAATATACATATAAAGAAATAAAGAGGATTTCAAGTAGCAATAAATGATGTTTTAATCACAGCTTCCTTTTTACCAGTTGTGTGAATTTGGTAATGCTCCTAAACATTTTTCATAGATTAATTTTAAGGTGGTAATAAAGCAACATTTCTCTAAGACTTTGTGGGAAGATTAAATTAGATTTGCAGGTGTAGGGAGTGGCTGAAACTGAAGATTGATCACATATGTTGGGGGAGAGACAAGCCCTGCCAGAGAACAGTGAGCGCCTCTGACAAATGTGTGTTCCAGTCCTGAGAACACCAAGCCTTAGGCTGCCATGGATGCAAATTGCTAGGCAAAAGAGTGTCACATGACGCTAAGTTGCTAATGTTTAAATAAATGTACTCTGGTGGTTGAGCAGTTCCTTTCTTCCCATCCAGAGAGAGGGCTCCACCTGACCTCAGCTTTTGTCTCTTACCTTTATTTTCCCATCTTCTCACCATCCTTCCCCACCTCCCCCAAACATTGAGAGTTGCTACTGGATACTACGTATGGCTCACAAACATGACAAGGGCAAGAAGAAATAGTGAGCGACTGGTCTCCTTGTGCTCACAAAAGAGAGGAGAAGTGGATTGATCGTGTCAGTATTCATCACAGGAGTGTATTGATTGGCCATCTTCAGGTGTTAAACTTGGAGCAAAAACAACCAGGTTCACTAGGGTGAGAAAAAATAAACAAGCTCACAAGAAGCTAAAAGGAAAGAGATGCATTGACTTTACCAGTTGCTGAGCATGGGGCAAACATAGTCTCAAGAATCAGTGTATATGTGTCTGTTTGTCAAACGCTTGATGCATTTACTTTCCGTTTGTGGATTTTGATTAGAAGGCTCTGACAACCATGAAAATTTTTCCTCAGAGCGCTATTTTAAAATTAAGCCCTGAGCTGGGTGAAAAAGATGGAAAATGCCTCCCTGATAACCTTAACTAAAAAGATGGGAGCCACAAGCCACGATTTCTGCCCTCTTAGTTATTACATTATAAACCGAGAATTCCACCCTTCATAAAATAGAGTCATCCTTTAAGTTAATTGCTCAACAATTAGCCTTAGAAAATGAAAATAAGTGGTGTACAGCCTGGAAAGCTTCCCTGAGGCAGCCCAGTCTGGCTTGGCTTGGTGGGCAGGTGGCTCTCCAACCTGCAAGGCAGATCTGGTGTTTGCATGCCACTGCCAGTAGGGGTAAGTAGGTGGCAAATACAAAAGCCCAGCTGGCCCTGCTTCATGATACCATGAACTCCACCAGGGCCCACAAAGAAAACCAACCAACCAAACAGCAACAACAACAACAACAAAACATGGCTGCAGACAGCCACTGCCACACTCCCCGGGGGACCAGGGAGCATAGGTGATGGAGTCCATCCCCAGCACCAAGGTGAACGCTGACACCCTCCAAGTCACCACCAACACAGTGATAGTGCCAAAGAGTGAGGACCAGGAAAAACGGTTCTCCCCTCAGGGCAATAAGCTGCCGCTGGCGAGGGAGGTCGCTCACAGCCCTGAGGTGTCAAGGCAGGAGCTGCCAGAGGTGAAGCCACAAACAGGAGCTCCAGGTGCACAAATACAAGACATGGGTATTTCTTCTGCACAAAAGACAAAATTGCAAGCGGTTGCATGGGCCTTACAAGTTCATTCATCCATTCCAACCAATCCCTTTCAGACAGTACTTATATTTGCAGTGTGATGTACCACAGTAAAACTGCCACCATTCACACTGACCAGGAAGGTCTTTTTCACTGACTTCACACTCTCCACTTTGTCATTTGGTTACATCATGTCCCCTGTTTTATTGGTCATTTATGTTTTCATGCCCAGTTGCCAGGGCCCCTCACTGAGAGAAATGCCACAATACACAGATTGGTGGCTCCTGTCCCTGTTACTCCTTCACAGGCCATTCAATGGGCTGAACATTGTTACACATGATCACCGATCACTGTAGGCTCTAAATTCAGTTACAAAAATAAAAGGAGAATTCTCTACAAAATGTATGCATTCTAATAGACTTCACTTGGCAGTATATACTATTAAACTTTTAAATTTTACTAAAGTTGAAAGTACAACATCAGATGGACAATGGAATCAATTAAAAAAAGCTAGGAAGGATCCTTTAGAAAGGTCTTTGCACTGGACAGTGGAAAGGACACAGCTTTGTGCTATTCTGGGGCCGAGGCTATGCCCATGTTTTCCCAGAGAATGCTGAATGAATCCTCTGGGTGCCAGAACACACTATCTGGCTGTATCATGGACACAGACCCAGAAAAAGAGTTGATTCCACTTCTCAAGAAACTGTCCTATGGCAGAAATGCCTTGGAGACCACACCACAACCAGTACACAAGGATGGGGCTAGATCCCACCTGGAGTCAACTGAAGGAACTTCACCAAAATGTCCAGGACATGATAACCAAAACAGGAATCAAAGGTTTGAGTAGGTGACTATGAGCACATAGAGATAACCGAGTTGAAAGCCACTTGTAAGAAAAAGACACAAAAGTTGCTAGTATTCTTAAGACAAAATAAAATACAAAAATATGCATTGATTATAGATAAAAGATTTTATTCTTTCCAAAATCTTCTTAAGAGATCTCTGCTAATTAATCTATAACAAAATATGATAAATAAAGCAGCTGCTTGGAATAAATTTGATCAGTTCTTATTCATTAATGGGA